>BCLG01002514.1:0-11775 GCA_001602295.1 Zoysia matrella | reverse complement strand
TATAGAGATACATGTTTCAATATTCGTTGTTATGGAGAATCTACTTTGACTAAATTAATTCAGTCATTCAGGTTCCACATGTTCTTTGTCCCCTGCAGGAAAAGAAAAACCATACTGTGATTTTAATTTAGATGTCACACATATATTGAGATTAATTCCTTACCAACTACTCCACCTAATAAATAATAAGGATCTGCTGATTGATGCCTTCTGTAATTGGCTATTTCAACATTGTGAACTTTCTTTGATGATCGACCAATGTTTCAGGAAGAGAAAGCAATTGGGCGAGGAATCCTGCCCTTGCTTCAGCGAGCTACACTGGTTCAGACCTTTGGACAGAAGAACCATGTCTGCCTGAAAGATGGCTCTATCACCATCCCGCCATTTGCGCCGCCACAGAAAATGCAGGCTCACCTTATTCCCCCAGACACCCCTCGATCCATCTTCGTGTACTTCCGTGGTCTGTTCTATGACACCAGCAATGACCCCGAGGGTGGTTACTATGCAAGGTACTATTTTACCTCTCTTTCTAAAAGTGATAAGATTCACAATGCTATACGCCCTATTAGTTCCTGCTGTTGCATTCAGGATCTGATTGCTGATGATTGTATATCTTCTACAGGGGTGCTCGCGCGTCTGTTTGGGAGAACTTCAAGAACAACCCCCTCTTTGACATCTCAACCGATCACCCACCAACTTACTACGAAGACATGCAGCGGTCAGTTTTCTGCTTGTGCCCGTTGGGCTGGGCACCATGGAGTCCCAGGCTGGTGGAGGCCGTGGTGTTTGGCTGCATCCCGGTGATCATTGCTGATGATATTGTCCTGCCTTTCGCGGACGCCATCCCGTGGGAGCAGATTGGCGTGTTTGTCGCCGAGGAGGATGTCCCGAAGCTCGACAGCATCTTGACATCCATTCCTACAGATGTTATACTGCGGAAGCAACGTCTGCTTGCTAACCCTTCAATGAAGCAGGCCATGCTCTTCCCCCAGCCTTCTCAGCCGAGAGATGCGTTCCACCAGATTCTTAACGGGCTCGCGCGCAAGCTCCCGCACGGTGACAATGTCTTCTTGAAGCCTGGGGAGAGGGTCCTGAACTGGACCGTTGGACCGCCTGGTGACCTGAAGCCTTGGTAGCATCTCGCTGATTTGAGATGGACATTTTTTGGGGGGTTTGGAAAAGGAAGGTTGAGGGTGTGATGATATACCCGGGCCTTTAAATTACCACGGCTGCATAGTGCTGACCATAAAAGCCAAATGTACATTTTTTTTGTATGTTCTTTGCGTATAGGTGTTATACCCTATATCTTCATTTCTTTCTTTTTTTTTTCTTCTGTCTCCTTCAGTAGAGGATGCAAATATAAGGCATTGTGTACCTTGTCCATCCTATGTGGATATACGTTAATCAAAACCTACAAAGTTATACTCCTGCTGAGTGTCCCATTTCGGTATCCTTGTTCGTTGCCAATCCTGCAGCAGGCCTGTCCATTGTTCTGCATGAGCTTTTGCGATCCTGCAGTTACATTATCCCTTTTATGTTTGGTGTTGCATGACCTGGCTGATTTTGCTCCTCGATTCAGGCTCTAAAAAAATTTCTGTAAAGGTGAAACTGCCGTCTGAAGCAAGACCACCGGGAAGCTTTTGTGTCTGTTGTCCTGACCAGGAACGTAGCAGCAGCAGTCCTAATCTGATCGTTGCTGGGTTCTCAAGGAATGTTCCCGCACGCTGCGCGTGTTAGTGCAGTAACCTGGATGGACAGGGTCGGTGCTGGTTATTGTTGATGTAAACTGGGTGGTAGATAAGGACGTCAGGTTTCTCTCAGTCTCTGTGCTCGTGAAGTCATCAGATTAGACACCGTTCAAGCTACAGAACCCTGCAGCCTGGGAACGAGGTCTCTCGGCGAGCCCACCTGTCAGCCTCCCGTGCAGCCGGCTGCCGAGGAGCTGCATCCACAACTTGCACACCGATGAATCCAAAAGTACATTACCATCCTTGCTCCTGTAAAACAGCATTCCCTCCGTCCCCGAAACAAGTCACTGAGCATCACCTCTTCGCTTCGGTAAGGTGTGAATGTTAGCAAGGTCAACGAAGAGAACGATGTGCAGTGCGCCGTGCCTCGCCGCGACCTAACCGACGAAAGAAACGAAAGAACCAACCTGAGGAGTACCTAACATTTGGCGAGCGCCGAACGATCGACCCCACGGGTTCCGGAGAAACCCCCCCAAAGTCAAAGCGGTAGTGCACGCATCGCCTATCCGCATGAGCTAGCGGAAAACAAAGGAAGGTGACGGCATGAATTGCGACCGAAGCAACGCCGGAAAACGACGTGCCGGACGGATGACCCGGACGGAAGGAAGGAAGGAAGAGGAGCGCACGTCGGCAAGCTACGAGAGTTTATCAAAAGTTCGTCGGGTTCGTCGGTCCCGGCTGCAGCCGCCGCCCACCGACAGGCTCCGGCTCGTAGCTAGCAACACGAGACGAGTGCTCGTAGTGGTTGGCGAAAAAAAGGGTTGCTCCTAGAAAGCAAAGGATCAGCGGCATAAGGTTGGGTTATGCAGGACAAAAGGACCGAGTGGAGTACGTAGGAGCACTAAACGAACGATCCCTGTTCCGCGCGCGTCTCCCGGGCTGAATCGGCTGATTGTGATTCGATCGATCGCCTCCTTCCAGCGGCCTCTGCTTGCTTAGACGTGACTCATGCTTTTTTTTTTTTATAAAGAAATCAGGAGGAAAAGCATCCTCATATTTTTATTTTATAAAAGATGCATACACGAGGTTTGTTACCTGTCATTTAAAAAGAAAACAGCAAAAGTAAAGAGGAGAACAACGACACCCAACAGGTATTAACAGAACGGGGACCCATGCTTTTTTACAGGCACAGATCGATGGTTAGCTAATCTTACTTCATTTTCAGTGGAAGCCACCGGTACTTCAAATTTTATTTTTGGAAACAGACTTTCTTATCAAGATAATAAAATCAGAACTGGTAAAAATGGCGCGTATTGTGGCGCAGGATCGATGATGACACGGCTCGTGTCCGTGTCCCAGTCCATCCGCCACTGTGCGTTGAGGCGAACCTGGCACCGACCGCCGACAGCTCATCGTTGTGCGCGAGAGCCAGCCGCGGCGTCACCTATCATTCACCAGTCACCACCGGCGTCCGCGTTATTATCCCTCCCACACCTGCGCCCTCCCTTTTGACTCCGCCTTCGCCGCGCCCCTCGCTGCCTGCCAAGAAACCGCACGCACTACCGACCCTTCTCCGCGCTCCGTCCATCCTCCTCCACCTCTCGCAGTTCCGCCCGCGCTGCCCCGGCCGAAGCGTGGAGGCGAGGAGGCGGCGGCGACGACCAGCGGGGATGGCGACGGCCCTGCCGCTGGCCTTGCTCCTCCTCTCCGTCGCGCTCGCCACGGCGCAGGACACCGAGCGGATCGAAGGTGATAGTTGATACATGCTTCTCGCTCTTTCTTCTTGGCCTGCGCTGTGCGTGCTTGTTAATCGACGCGTCGCGGTAGTTGGGCGGGGATCTGGTACGTTTTGGGGAATCCAATGAAGCCGTGGGAGCGCGAGCTGCCGGGTGGATGACGAGATCTGCTGCTATATCAGCTCTTACCAAGTCTGGTTCTCTGCTCTTAGCCAAATTAGTGCTGGAACTGAGCCAGGAGGGAACTAGAGTAGCTAGCTGCTTCATCTAGCTCAATGCTCCGCGTGCACTGCGAGTTCGAACCCCCAATGGGCGCGGCAAATGCTCTAAGATCTACTGGTGGTTTACCTTTCTGTGATTGCTCCGCAGTGTGTGCTCGAATATCTGCCTGGACGATGGATTAGCACCCTGCCTTGTCTATGCCAACTAGCTGAGCAGTAGGGGAGGTTCGATTCTTTCGCTAGCACTATGGCCATACTAGACACCCCATCAAGCAGCAAACTTTCCTTTTTGGAACGGTGGAGCAGCAAGCTCTTATAGCTGCTAGCGTACTTGAGCTTTGCTGAATAAGGAAGCGCACCTCATGTTGGAGAATTAGCTAATTTTGATGACTAGTATTACAGTCATCTGTCCTTTAGTACCACAATTCATTAATTAGTTGAATTACAACGATTGGGCTTTTGGACTTAGTAAAACGGCCAATGAGTGCTGTTCTTACTTGTGATATTTGGACCTTTCGTACTAAAACAACTCTGTTTGCTGGTAGTATAGTTTAGATTATGCATTGCTATATCTCATCAATATCCGTAACTTGTATGCTGTGGTTACCTGTTAGCATGGCTTGTCTTATGCTTTGCTTTGGTCATCACGATTCATATATTGTATGGTGTGGCTCAAGTTTTGCTGGGAAAGAATAACAGCTTTTGAAAGCATAGGGTGTGTTCGGTAAGCATTGCTGCGGCTGTGCTGTTTACTGTGTTTAGTTTTCGCTACATTGAAAAAGCATGGTGCGGCTGCAGCAACGCAGCAAAAAAACGCCGCTTGTATCTGATCCGAACGGGCCCATATTTGAATCTGCTGAATCAGGATTGCGGCATCACAGTACATCATTCTCACATTTTCTCTCTGGTTATTTTAATCCTACAGGAAGTGCTGGTGATGTGCTGGAGGATGACCCTGTTGGGAGGCTCAAGGTATATGTGTATGAGTTGCCCACCAAGTACAACAAGAAGATGGTGGCCAAAGACTCTAGATGCCTCAGTCACATGTTTGCTGCGGAGATTTTCATGCATCGCTTCTTGTTGTCAAGTGCGATCCGGACTTTAAATCCAGAAGAAGCTGATTGGTTCTATACCCCAGTATATACAACATGTGATCTTACCCCATGGGGCCACCCCTTACCGTTCAAATCTCCACGGATAATGCGAAGTGCAATTCAGTTCATTTCCAAGCGTTGGCCCTACTGGAACAGGACGGAGGGAGCAGATCATTTCTTTGTTGTGCCGCATGACTTTGGAGCATGCTTCCATTACCAGGTGAGTTTCTGAGATGTAAATGATTTCCTTACATTTCCAATCAAAGCATCGAATGTAACCTGCTATATGAACCAATGAAACTGAAATTCCATACAATAGATTTTTCCATACAGCACAGCTGTTTCCCATTCATCCTTGTTTGTTCTAGGATAATTCATCTAACACGCATTAAAAAAAATGCCTATTGTTCAGGAAGAGAAGGCTATCGAGAGGGGCGTTCTTCCATTGCTTCACCGTGCTACACTGGTCCAGACTTTTGGGCAGAAGGATCATGTCTGCCTTAAGGAAGGGTCTATCACCATCCCACCATATGCTCCTCCTCAGAAAATGAAAACTCACCTTGTCCCCCCTGAGACCCCTCGATCCATTTTTGTCTACTTCCGTGGTCTGTTCTATGATACTGCCAACGATCCTGAGGGTGGTTACTATGCAAGGTACGCACCTACAATACGTACCTGATAAGCATTCTAATGAATTATTGAATCAAAAGTATTGACACACCAACCATGTGCAATGCAGGGGTGCCCGTGCATCAGTGTGGGAGAACTTCAAGAATAACCCCCTGTTCGACATCTCAACCGACCATCCACCAACCTACTACGAGGACATGCAGCGTGCCGTCTTCTGCTTGTGCCCACTGGGCTGGGCCCCATGGAGCCCCCGTTTGGTGGAAGCTGTGGTGTTCGGTTGCATTCCAGTGATCATTGCTGATGACATAGTTCTTCCCTTTGCGGATGCCATTCCATGGGAGGAGATTGGTGTCTTTGTGGCAGAGGACGATGTCCCAAAGCTGGACACCATCCTTACATCAATTCCAATGGAGGTGATCCTTCGTAAGCAGAGGCTGCTTGCGAACCCATCGATGAAGCAGGCCATGCTGTTCCCGCAGCCTGCCCAGCCCGGTGACGCCTTCCACCAGATCCTGAACGGCTTGGCACGGAAGCTGCCTCATGGCAAGGACGTGTTCCTGAAGCCTGGGCAGAAGGTGCTGAACTGGACCGAGGGCCCCCGGGGTGACCTGAAACCGTGGTAGACAGTGGCATGGCTCCATCACCCTGGCTGCTGTCCTTGCGCTAGCATCAGGACGATACGAGATGCTGATTAATGACGATTATGATGAGAAGCCACGCTACTAAATGTAAAGCTCCTTTCCCTTCCTTGGCTCTTACCGTGCTTCTTTTTCAGGCAAAATGTGCCATTGTGCCTGCCTTCGCTGTATGACACACTATCTGTTTTGACCTTGTTGTAGCGTTAGTCTATTATACTAGATGGTGGATCATGTGATGTTTGGCTGTTGTATTATATCGTACACTTGCCGGTTTTATGGTGGGGGAAATAAGATTAACTCCAATCTAGAAACCTTGTAAGTGCTGCGCATCTAAACAAGCGTCATAAAATTATGTCATGTGTTGTTTTTTTTGGGAATAATTATGGCATGTGTTGTTGGCGTGGCAACATCGCTCGTTCGTTTAGTCGACTTCTGGTGGCCGTTGCATGCTTATCCAACGAACAAGGGCATCATCTTCAACCTTGAGAAGGACGCTCTCTCATGACATAATTATTCCCGTCGCCGCCCGAGCTGCTCGTCACCTCGAGTTCTGTCCTCGTCTGTGGATCTCGAGCTCTCCCATCACCTGCTTTTGGATTCGTCTCTTCCCCCGCCGGCGACCCCACGGGTGGCCGCGGCAGCTGCTGGACCGCATCGCGGTCGCCTCACGCCCCTTTGAGCTGCCCGCCGCCATGCACCTCGCCTGGAGCTCCGTTTCCTCGTCCGTGGGTCTCTTCTCCAGCGTTTCCCGACGTTCCTTAGCTCATTCCAAAAGCGGACTTCCAAACAGTTTGTTTATTTTAGCAGCAACTTATTTGAACAGTTGCTTCTCAAGGCAGCTGAAAATAATCTAGATTGGCACAAGTTTCAGCTGTGCCAATCGAAGTCTTTGTGCCGCCGCCGCTTTTGCCGTCCGCCGTGTCTCCCGTCTGCTCCGTCGGGCCGGCTTACCCCCCACCCCAGCGTCCTGTAGGCTCAACGCAGCCATGTGGGCCTCCAAAATCTCGTCCATTGAAGAGCTTCGTCGAGTGAAATAACTACTCTGACGTTCTAGATCTTTCAGCAGCAGTAGCCCAACCCACTAACCCACTTCACGAACGGGGAAAAAAAGATGACTAGATACCGTAACTCTTGGGTGCCGTTTGGCATGAGGTGAGTTTGGGATAGGGTTTTGAAAAAGAAAAGGAAGAGAAGATTTGGATTTTTTATTTCTTCACTTCATTCAATATCAATTTTTCATTTATTTTTCAATTTCAAATCCATCTTCCATTTTCTAATTACCCAGCGTCACTTTGATGCTACTCCTAAGCACAAACAAAATCTTTGATGAAATTCAGCGCAAAAAGAAACTTCCATGAAATCAACAATGCAGAAAAATTCAGCACGAATTCAGTTAATAATTCATTCGTTAATGGCGGTACGTAGCACGGTTGCAGGCGGGCCTTCCGTCCGATCCCACTCCTGCAGTCCACAGCGACGTGGGAGTCCCGGGGGTACCACCGCCGAGACGTGGCCGCGCATCGCGTCGGAGTTAATAGTAGCGCCGGTACGTGCCCGTGCACTCCACTCCACAGCGGCCGCAAGGGTAAGCACCGACAGAAAAATTAACGGCGTCGCCGGCACAAGTGCGTCGGCTAAACTGCTCCTCCATTCTGACGTCTGAACCGCAGGTGAACCGTAAGCAAAAAGCGGTGGACGGACACAAGGCCGGGCGCATGCGCGCAACGTGGGGGAAGATTCGTCGTCCGGGTTGCCAGGTTCCGCGTCGACCTCTGCGGTGCCTGGACACCTGCTCGAGAACGAGCGTGAGCTCGAGTGGCTAGCGTGGCCGGTGCGCACGCAGCCCGCCCGGAATCGATTCTTCGGAATCGCACCAGATGTTTTCACCGAGATTTGTCTCCAATTAAATTTTGACGATGCCTCTCATCGCGTGGAGAAAAAAAAAAAAAAAAGAGCTCGACGTTCTGTCGCACGTCGAAGTCGATGATTTCTGTGATTTTTGACAAAGAATGCGTTTTTTCAATACTAGATGTAAGTGTAGGTCTGATCATATGTAGACTCGGATATTTTCACGGAGATTCGTCTCCAATTAAATTTTGGTGATGGCTCTCATTGCGTGAAGCCACAAAGTGAGGCCACGCTTCCGTCGCATGTCGAAGTCTTGATGATTTATGCGATCTCGATAAAAGATGTATTTTTTCAATACTAGATGCAAGTGTAGGTCTGATAGCATATAGATGTGTTGTTGTGAGGTGTGAATATGTGCGTGTGTTGTATACAAGCACTGCATCTATATCGGTATATATTGAGAGGTTAAAAAAATTAGTGTGAAAGTGAGCAGTAAAGTGGTTGTGAATAGTATGAATAATACGTGAGTTTATATGTGTAACTCATTTTTTTTTAAAAAATAAAAGATTTTATTTATTTATTTATTTATGGATCCGACTGGGATATATAGTGAGCATGCGCGGAGGTAGTAGAGAATCCGCTTGTTGCCCGAGGGCCTGCGCGTACCGGTGCGTGCGGCGTCACATGCGTCATTGATGGGCCTGTTGCGTGCCGGCATGCTTGCAGAGTTCAGCTAACGAACCTGCGCAATCAGGGTTGAGTTAGCAGGCTAAGTGGCTAACCACCCCGACCTAATAACGGCACGGCGGGACAACGTGGTGCACACCTTTTTTTTTATTTCTCCCCGGATCCCTTTCTTCTTCAATCACCACGTGACGCGTCGAGCTTTTGGTTCTCTTTACAGCTCTGCGCCGCGGACGCCCTCACGCAGGCAGGCACGGGATCGAGCAGGCGACGTGAGGTGACACGCGTGGTCACGCCTCCCCACCGTGCCTTTCCGCTGCGTGATTTTGGGAGCCCAACACGACAGTAATCTAATCCGATCCCCACTTGCTTTTCAAACAAAGCGCTATTTACAGCACGTGCCTTTTCTCTAATCATGGTTCGTAATTGCATGCTCCCTTCGTCTCATTCTTTTAGATACCACGTTTAATTATTTATTTTATTATTTTGATTTTTTTTAATAAAATCAACAATTAAATATGATTCTAAAACATTGTAAAACAACATTTATGGCTTCTTTGAAATGCAAGATTTTCAAAAAATTAGATAGAAATTTTACAGGAATTAGTTTAATTTAACAAAAAAATGCAGTAATAAAAAAAAATTCCTTCAATACAAAGCTTTAAAATAGAAGAGGAGTGAGTAACTCACAGAAAAATCTTTAAAATAGAAGGGGAGTGAGTAACTCACAGAAAAATCTTGATGACATTATAATTCTTGCAAGGGTATTTCCGTAATGTGAGAGAAATCGACAACACTCTTAAATTATTATCTGTAGGATAACAACTTTAGTTTACTTTTGAACTAAATTTTTTTGATAGCTGATAATAATTTAAAAACGAAGGGATTAGTTTGAAGATTTTTTCATGGTACTCCCCTGCATCGCTGTTCTGTAGCAGTATGATTGCTGTAGCTGAGTAAGGAAGCTGAATCGGTTACGTTACTCTATAAGACTACCACTAGGTGACCTGAATGATTAGTGCAAGTTGAGCACGCAAATTTTTCTTTGAAGTGAGGAGTTGCGCACGTAATCGAGCAGCGCTATCGCCGCCTCGCCGGATGGACGCAGCAAACAAAGATGGCAAGGACCAGCAGCGCTCCGGACCCGGTCGGTCGGTCGGCCCCTCTTCTCTCTTCTCCTCTCGACTCTCGCCCGCCAGGCCACCACCTCGCCTTCTCTTCCTTTGTTTTTCTTCCCTCCCCACGTTGCCGCTGCGCTCAGGCTCTTCTCCGTGAACAGCACCACGCGACCACACCACAGCAGCGTGGTCGGAGAGCTTCCAGTTCCGGCCACCCTGTGCCTCCGCCATTGGCTCGCCATCGCCACCACAGCCTAATCATCTTATTTTAATCTCCGCCGTTCCGTCGCTTCGTTGACAGCGATTGCCCACCGCACAGCAGCCAGCAGCCCCTGGTGAAGAGAGTAGAGGCAGCGCTCAGCTCGGGCAAGCAACCGCCACCAGCGTCTTTCTGCTTCCCTCGGCGCTCGAGCTGAGCTTGCTTCCGAGCGCGGCGGCGGAGGGCACGAGGCTCGAATTGCTGGAGCGGAGACCGGGAGGCGGCGCAGGAGAGAGGGTGGGAGAGCTCTGCTTGATTTGTTTGATTCGGTCAACTCTCGGGGCGCCAGCCGGTCGGAGCGCCAATGGGGCGGGAGCGGAAGCCGTGTGCCGCGGCGGCGGCGGCCGCTGTTCTGCTCGTCGTCTCCTGCGTCGCGGCGGCGCCGCTGCAGCACAGGCACGCCAGGATCTCAGGTAAGAGTGCTTCTCTTCCCTGCCTCTCGCCCCTCCCTCCGATTTTGAATTCGTTCGTTGTCGGCGGCGGACACGGGCACCTCGAGCCAGCCAACCGACACCGACACCTCGGGATTCAGATTTGCCGGGGCCAACGCCTGCGACTCGCAATGCCGCCACCGCGCTTGCATCGTTACTTGCCCGCCGCTTCGCTTGCTTAGCTCGTGACGCCACCTGTGATCCATGCACGCTGACCAGCTGCCACAACGCTTCGAGTTCATCCCGAAAGAGTTTTCCACCGGTCCGCAGCTGTCTGCTTCTGGGATCAATCGGTCTTGGCCTGGCTGCCCTGCCTGCCTCTAAAACAGCTGCAGCGCGCCGCTGGCTCCCTGCGATCCACCATGTGGCCACTACTGCGTCACCAACTGTAACGAGCTGTACCGGCATTAGCAGAGTGTTAACCACTTGCCAGAGTACTCACACGCTGTAACTGTAACGACTGCATCAAGCAATTCACATGCGTTCTGTTCTGGAGACGGTTGGTAGTGGTAGGTGAAGCGAAGATTGTACTCCACTGTAACTAGCGTTCTCTGATCCTGCATTTGCTTGCGGTGCTCGCTCACAAGACGAGCAGTGTGGATCACGGTTCAGATCTCTAGCTCTGCGTTACCATCTTCGTGCAAACTTAACATCCAACGTGCTACAAGCTAGTACTAGTAGCACCTCTGATTGCCGAAATTGGCATTTCTTGTTGGGAGTGCCAGCCATGGAGTGCGCCTGACTTGCATTGTGCAATTTGGATTTAATCAGCTTTGTTTTTGGGCCTGCAAGGACATGAACTGGTATAAGCATAACCATAAAGAATGGATAAGCAACAGCTGAATCGAGCGGCGGGCATCCACTCACTCGACTGTCCTCTGGTTCCTACTCCTACAATATTTTTTGCCCTTAGAACCGGACCTGCTAACAGCCAGATTAGTACTGATAAAGAAAGGGATATGAATAACGTATTGTTGAAGTCGAGACCACATGAAAGGGATCGCTTTTTTATTGGGTAAAGTTCAAATATTTTGGTTGGTGGAGCGGCTGAAAGCTACGACTCCACCAGAAATTGGAGTCATCATCAGCGATTTCCTATGAATTTGTAGTAGCAAGTAAATAAAGCATATTCCTTTCTCTTTCTGAAGCACTTATGAACTTCAATAATTAAATCTGAAAGCCGATTTTACCCATTCTGAAGTCCGAAACGGTTCTGTAAAGAACAAATGCATCTTTCATGTACATTGCACCGAATGTTTACAATCATACCGGCAATTGATCGACTGATAGTACTGAAGAAGACAAAATTTGCTGACATGAAAGAACAATGTCAGGTAACGCCGGCGGAGTGCTGGACGACGACCCAGTTGGGAAGCTGAAGGTGTTCGTGTACGAGATGCCGCGGAAGTACAACCAGAACCTGCTCGC
>BCLG01002513.1:30633-49839 GCA_001602295.1 Zoysia matrella | reverse complement strand
AAATATAGCTTTGCAGTATATACTCTATGTATTACACTTTGCTGGCTGTTAAAGCTGTGTAATCGTTGTGTGGTGAAACTCAAATGCCGTGCATAAATATAAAAGTAATTGTGTGCACCCATATATGCATACCTATGTTATGTTTAAAAGCCATATGAGTATGTCAAATCAAATTAAAAAAAATACTATTATATGGTCCTAAATATTTGGGCCCAGTTCAACCAAATGTTATGTCATAAGCATATATTAAATGTTTGCCAAATGAACAAATGTCAAAGTAGCTTGGCGATACCCCCGATGCCCAAATAATATGCTCATATCTGCATATAAAAAAAAAGAGCATAATATGCATAAATCTCAAAGGAAGGCAATGATCATATCTGCATATGTGTGCACATGAAATGTGTCAAATAAAGTTCTTCATCAAACATTCATCAAGGCGACAAGACTAAAGATTTATTTTTATTTTCTAGTTTTGTAATAGTAATATGCTGCGACCATTATGTAATTTTTTTTCTCTTATTTGGAACACTTAATCAGGGGTTTTCTCTTCGGAGATGTAATTAACATAATTTTTATGTAAATGTAAGAATTATGGAAGTATGAACTCGCAATAATTGAAATTTATTTTCTCTCATGCCTTAAATTTAAATTAAATTTAAACTTGTCTCTTTTGACGTGGAGGCGCGTCGCCACGCGACCGTGTTTAAATTTTTCCCTGTCATCACTTGGTTTGTACGTATCGTATGAAAAGGTTGAGGTTCGTTATGAAATCACAAGAAATGATGAAGTTGAGATCGGACAGGGAGGTATAGGTTGGCAGCAAGAGAGGAGTCTTGCGTGCGGTAGCCCGGTTTGTGTCGGTTAAGGACCGTACCGTTGTCGACCCTATTAAGCAAGTTTGAACAGTACTGATTATATACTAGATATATGAGACCTAGAAAACTGATGTAGCTTCAATGTCGCACTGATTGGACGTAACCGAACCCCTTCTTGGATGTTGGAAAGAAAAAGAAATGAGAGGGCTTTGGATCTAACCATGGATAGACCGGGATGGTTATTGCATGGAGGACCACTGACCTAGGAGAAGTGAGCATCAGACCAGTCCTATGACATTGTTGCGAAAGGTTGCCACGTATGACTTCGCAGAAGTGCGTACGTGTCGTGTAATCAGGTTTTTCTAGCTGGATGTAAATCGATTGTAATCGCTGCCCCTCACAGGAACGAGTACCACTTGTTTCAGTGTGCCACATCGTAGTAAGAAGTGGATTAAAAAATGAATAAGGATATTAATATGTTTTGTCTGGTATTATTTATTAAATATTGCTTGGTAACTATGTTTGATGTAGATTATAGTGCAAAGTAAATTTATATTTTTGCACAACTTAATTCACTGCTAAAATTTGAAAGTAAAGATTTACTATTAGCGCTGGTTTTTGTGCAAATTAGCCATCCCTGTGAGTCAGCCTTATCATATCCTTTGGAGTCGGCTGTAGTTAGCTATGTTGACGGGTAAGACCTGCTGAGCATTTGAATGCTCAGGGCTTGGCTCTTTGTTGTTTTGCTGCAGGTGTGTCTCTCTCTCCCTCTACAGTTCCAAATGAATGTCCTGGTCGCCACATTGTGTTGCTGGTGCGTGCTGCTAGAAGATCCATCGTATGGGGTCGATGTCATCTTACGCTTAGTCTCTAAGAGACCCTGTAGTATTTTTAAGGTGATTGCTTTTGCGCTTTAAAAATCTTTGTTTTATAAATTTAATGAGCAGTTTATACTATATTTTATCATGCTTGAGTTGTACTGTTGGTTCTATCACACTCTTCTTGGAGACGGTTATAGTACAAAAAGTAGGAGCATCATTAGAATGCTTAAGGGAGTTCAAGAGAGAGTCAAGATCAAGAACTTCATGGGTGAGGACTAATACCTTATGCTTCTCATTTAGCTCTATGTGCTTTTCCTTGAGGGACTCATAGGATTCGCATAGAGCACCATGAGATTGCTTTAAGGCATTGAGCTCACCCTCAAGCTCTCGAACCTGGTATACCGTTACTTCATGCTCTTTAGTCACCACCTCGATCTTCTTGATGATAGTCTTGTTAGCCTTCTCAAGAATGAGGACTAGATCATCATAGTTTGGTGCATCATTATCATCATCATAGTCCTCCTCTTGAATCTCAAGGTCATTATCTTCGTCCATGTAGCCCTCACAACTTTGGACCATCAAGCATAGAGGTGGTGGTGGTAGCTCATTAGTGGAGCTCGTCGTAGCGATACCAGCAAGCTCTTTATCTTCGCTTGAAGAGGAGTCCAAATCTTCATCATCGATGAGTCACTCATCAATAATGTAAGCCTTGTGCGGGGACTTCCTCTTTTTCTTGTCCTTGCTCTTCTCCTTGATGAAGAACTTCTTATTGAATTTCCTCTTGGGCTTTTGCTCTTCGTCATCACTCTCACTAGAGGCTTGCTTCTTGTTCTCCTTCTTGGGCTTGGGACACTCCTTTGCAAAATGGTCTTTCTTGTCACAATTGAAATATCCGAAGTTTCGCTTTGAGGATGAGGGTCTTCCCTTGCAAAAGAGCTTCTTCATTAAGAACGCAAGGTCCTCATTGTCACTCTCAGCATCCTCCACCTTCTTCTTCTTTTTGTTCTTGCCATTGAGAGATTCTTCAACTTGAAGGGTAAGATTCTTATGCAATTGAGTGTCGGTGGAGGTGCCCAACATATACTCCTCATATGCTATAAGCTTCCCAAGCATGATATCCATGGAGAGATTAGCCAAATTGGCTTGGAAGAGACTCGTGACGATTGCGGTGTAGTTTGGCGGCAACAACCTCAATAGCTTTCTCATGATCTCATCATCTTTAATTTTGCTCTTGAGGCCCAAGGCATTGATCTCCTCTACCACTACATACAAACGAGAATAAACATCGTTAGTTTTTTTCATGAGGCAACATAGTGATAGAGTCATATTTGTTTTTGAGAACATAATAACGCTTGTCTTTAGCCTCAGTGGAGTCTTCATGAATGTTTTGCAATTGAGACCATATTTCATGAGCAGTGCAAGATGCATTGATTCTAGAAAAGATATTTTTAGAGATGCACCCAAAGATGGCATTCTTGGCCTTTGCATTGTACTTGATAAACAACGGATCAAGTCTCTCATTTATATTTGTAGTGTCTTGAGTCACAAGCCATGCTTTCCCATCGATTGACTTTAGGTAAGCTTGCATACGAGCCTTCCAATACGAGTAATCGTTCCCATCGAATACGGGTGGATATTCCATCCTGTTCGGCATCCTTACTAAGGCGGTGAAGTCCGAAAAAGAGCACTTGGTTATGATACCACTTGTAAGGATTAAGAACATCGAGAAGGGGGTTGAATAGGTGGACTTATAGAATTTACTTCGCTACAAACTAAACTAAAAGACTCAAACCACAACAAGAGCAACCTAACAATTCTAGTAAGTCAAGACCCCTAATAATGCTAGTGATGAAAGGGAAGCAACAAGCAAGCATTACCACGATAGCCACCAAGAGAAATCACAAAGCAACCTAACGACTCTACTTAACAATATGAAATGTGGAAAATAAATAGAGAGAGTCAAGAGAATGCTCAGTGATTTTTTTCAAGGTCTCGGAAGGTAAGCGTCTTCTCCTAATTCTCGTTGAACCACTCCCGTCGAAGTCTTAGTTCCTTCCGTCGTTTTTGAAACGATGCTCACATAGGTATGCTTCACTCCCGGAGTGAAGTCACTAGCGACCCGGCTGTAGCGAACAATACCTAAGCGCTAGAGCAAACCTCCAAGGCTCGGACGCTCCCCTCTTGGTGTCCCTTTCGAGCGGGGGACCGAAACCGCTCACAAACCTAGTGTCGTCTTCCACAATCTCCTCGGAAGCTCGAACACTGACTTCTAGCTGGTCTAAGAGGCCAAGACTAAGAGTAATAGGCAAAAATCACTTCTTTCAAAGCCTCACAAGCTCTAGAAGTGTATGAATACTCCTATCACTCTCCTACTAGCACTAAAGATCTCCAATCTTGTGTTGTGCTCTCTTCTTGGTGTCCTTTGGCCTCTCACAAGTTTGCTTTAACAATTCAGACCTTAGGCACACAGTAAAACGTCCCCCTCTATGGTTTAAATAGTCTCCAAGCCCAGAAACATCTGTTAGAACATGATGTCATAAAGCTGTCTGCTTTTACCAGTCACTGGACCGTCTGATGACTACTCCCACTGGACTGTCCAGAGAACCACCAGACTATTCGACGAACCACCGGACTGTCCGGTGACCTTGTCTTTTCGCAGATCAGAAAAAACCATCTCTGAAATCTATTTCATATGACACCAAACTGCCTGGTGCATACTTTCCTCACTTTAGGACTTTCAGAGACACCTCTTCTGGAGTTCATCTTTTGGCTCACCGAACTGTCCGGTCATTACACTACCAGACTATCCGGTGACATCTTCTCTTTGACTTCAGAGAGCACCTCTCTATGGATTGGCTTCTCCAGGCTCACCGGAGTGTCCGGTGACCACTTCTGCAACTGAACTTGAGCTTTAATCTTAGTCTTGACTTCGACTTCACTTTCTTTGCCATCTTTAGTGCTTTCTGAGGTAACTAAGAGCATTTATATCTCTTAACATTTGTATGACATGAGACGAATGAGTTGACCCCCTTAATAGTGTCGGTGGTCTTATGTACTCTCTAGCTAGTTCATAGCTTTGGTTCTTCGACGCTCGAGACTCCTCTTCTTAGGATCATTTTTTGTCATCCATCAAAGAAGCCCACCATGTTGTAGAGATTTAGTGGGATGGTACTTACAATCACCACCGTTACCTATAGTGTTCATTCAGTCACCAAAATCAAATCATTTCTTTTAAGGGACTTCAAAGATCATGAAGCTTACAGGCTCAAACCAGATCAAATCTTTGAGTCTTCTGTAGACTAGGCCATACCAACAAGAAGAGCGCACGAATCCCTCTCCGTATACGTAAATTCTACTATGCCGGTGAACAAAACACCGACAAGTTTTATCAAACTTTATGATCCTGGCTAAATTGTCATTTTATTCTAATTAGGACCCATCTTCCCCAAATCAAAAAGACAGAGGTATGGCAGTGAAAAAGGAGAGAAGTAGCATACGTCATACCCTCTAAATCCATCAAAGGGGAGAATATAATTCCTATAGACATCATGTCCATCACAATTCCATCATGTCTTGGTCAGAATTTATGATTATCATTGCTTGTATCCAATTTTTGAAATAGCAAAATACATGAAGCAATTCAACTCACTTGTCTCACCGAGCCCCACAGTAAAGCCTTTTATGAGAGGAGGGACACTTTGGATAGGAATTATACACTAAACATAATGAAAGACTTTAGACAGGGGAATAAGTTGAGTTGCAAAAATCCTAAGGTAGAGTTGGCTTTTAGAGTAAAAATTTAGCAAGGTTGTTCCGATGGCTAATGGTTCAAAATTTCATGGTAGGCACAACAAGGTCACCGATGTGATTTAAACTTGGAATAATTTACATGCTAGATTAACCATTGATTTTATTTAACCTTAGCTCGACACTTTACTCGAGAATAAGCAAAGAGCTAAGTGTGGAGGAGTTTTTGGTGGTCATTAATTCAACATTCACTGTCAAAATTTCTACATAAAATGATGTAATCCAGCACCAAACTTAGTCACAGGATTTATTTCTAATAATTTCCATGAGTTTTGGTGAATATTTGTATACAAAAGTGAATTATACATATTTTCCAGAATTTGGGAAGAGAAAAAGGACTAAATCGCAAAACCACAGAAGATAGAAAAGAACTTTTGCGGAGAAATGGCTAAAGATAGCCTGTTGTTCCAGTGGGCCAAAGATGAAGACCAACAGAGTCCAGGCAGGCTAAAGATAAAGACAGTTGGCGATTCCCACGGGGCGGCCTCCACATGTTGGCTCGCCCGTTCTTTTTTGAAGTTCCTGGCGGTGGCTTGGCGTGGGAATCAAGTCATCTGCACCGACTTACTAAAAGTTATACAAATAGAACCCTTCTCCCTCATTTAAAGACACACTTCAAGTTAGAATTAGAGCTCCATTATCAAGTTTAGCATTAGAGATATTGCTGAAATTCAGGCAGAGAATGTTAGCTACAAGGAGGAGGCTTCCATGTAGTCTAAGTCTTTTCCAAGTTATACATCGGAGCTGTCCGTGTGATCGAGAGTAGAATTCTTTTTCCATTTATTCGACTATGTACCTCTATGTGGGATAGCTTGTTTTCAAGTCAATGTGATTTTCCAGTTTATTTTATTTCTTAGACTTAAAAGATCAGATTATTACTGCCTACTGGATCGTCCCTCTAAAATTGACTTAGAGTACTTCTGCATAGGTGTGATGTCTAGGCAAGTATTTACCTTTGTTTATTGCGCACTCCAAGATCTGTAGAGGTAGGTGACATGTGGTGATAGTCTGTCCTTTGTAATCCTCTATGTTTGTGTACATAGTACTGCTGAAAAGCGAGAGCAGCCTGTGTATGCAGAAGGAAACCGGTGCCCAAGATAGTGCACCTAGAATCAACGTCCTTCACTTCGTCTTGATTTAGAACACCTGTGAATTCTTCTCTACCCAACCATTAAAACCTTGGTGTTCCTGGAACATATTGATCTCTTTAGATTTTGCCCATATATTCCTTTTGTTCGATAACCTTAAGAATACTCTTGAGGTAAGTGCTCGTGCACTTGCGGATTTATCTGTGGTGGTAACAATCATCAGCATTTGCTCTCAACATTCCGCATTTAATGAGGTTAAACAACCAAATATTTTCTTCCTCACTACTACTTCTGTTTCAAGATATAAGCATTTCTAAGTTTAGATAAACTCAAATTCTTTTAACTTTTACTAATAATATCTATAAAATTACCTAATTTTTAATATAAAATATACTTTTTATGAAAGTTTATTTCATGATAAATTCAAAAATATTTTTTAACAATAAAACATTATTAATTCTATGTTATTAATAGTTAAAGTGATAAAATTTTTACTTTGACTAAATCTAAAAATGCTTATATTTTAGAATGGAGAGAGTATCATGTTTAATATTGCATCACACAATAAATTAAACAAATCAACGGAGATGGGAAAATATTTTATCAAATTTTTACACATGGGCACTGGCAGTGGAGGAGGGAGGAGGAAATGGGCAGGGTATCGGCACTACTCGTGTGGAGACGGGCAGGGGGGAGAGGGCAAGTGTGTCAGTAGGTAGCAAAGGTGGCTACTAGCTGGTGTGGCGGGGGTAAGGGGTGGGTGACAATGGCGAGGCGGGATGGCATGGCTAAGACCCTCTTTGTTTTAACTTTTTAGCTGGCCTTTTCAGATGAAAAGCTGAAAGCTAAAAAGCTGAAATAAATAAAGTTATAAAAAGTTAGCTTTTGGAATGCTAAAATGCTAGCTTTTGCAGACCTGAACTAAAAGCTGAAAAGCTCTCTAAGAGCTGCTTTTCTAAATTTTGATGTGCAGAAAAGCAAAAAATATATTATAAAAATCTACATCTAAATTTTATCAGCCAGCTTTTTAACTAGCTACTAATCAACTTTTCTAAAAACCCAAAAGCTCTAGCTCAAACAAAGAGCGCCTATGTCCAGTCGAATTGCAAGCCATGTCTCATCTACGTCACCATCCAAGGGCTAGCATCCACACGTGAAAGTCAATTGTCTGCTCTCTACATTTCTCCACACCACAATGATTTTACAACTAATAGATATGGAAGATAATGTTACACTCCATATTCTTAGTGTTTGCAGCACTCTTTTTGTCACCATTACCACTTGTCATAAGAAATATTTTTTTTTATAATTTAGATATGTGCAGTTGAGCCTTCTTCTCTAATATAGTCGCAGCACATTAATTCATTCAAAATCCTTTTGTTACATTCAGATTATGTTGAATATAAAGGCAATTTAGTAAGCACCGAAGGAAACAACTACTATAGATAGAACATGAATGCTACGCATGGTAGATACTAGTGGTGGCAAAACCTAGAGCTCCACAGAGTTGATTCTCAGGCAGAATCAGAGAAATTGTGCCAAACACCGCTTTTTACGAGAAGTAATTTTTATTTGATTCTATGAAGTATTTCTTTAATACGAACTAAAGAGCTGAGAGCTGAAAAGTAGCTTCTAATGTGAAGTTATTCTCTTTCATAATTCCAATAATTTATCCTGGTAATTATTGACATTTCTTACATCATCATTAGAAAACATTTCTCAGCTATGACACCAGAATTGCCATAGCATAGAAACCATTACGATAACAAAAAATTTAAAATCCGTAGAAATAGCATTGTTTCATCCTAGAGTATTTTGTATGTGCATTATGTAGCAGATCGTATCTACTATATGCGCATGATCCAGAACATAAACTACATAAGATCAGCTCTAATGACACAATTGGGAAACGATAGGTTACGGTAGCGATAGACAATTTATACCGTTCAACCAAAAAACTTTGTAAAAAAGGATCATGGATTGTTACCAGTAGATGCACAGACATAGCGGAAGCAAAGTTAGAGCAATGAGATCTAACATAGTCGCACATCGGTGTAGATTAAGCCGTCATTCACAGCAACTCTCTCCTTCTGGTCTAGCCACACAGCAGTAGAGCAGCAACGCCTCCTTCTAGTATCACACGTACGAGGCTGGCAGGCCTTGCGCGCGGCTAGTGTTCCTTTCGAGGGCTGGTAGAGGCACGGTGGCTAGGGTTTCAAAGTCATGGGATGCAAGTCCACTTACATACCCCATTAATAGGCCTCCACGCACAGGCCATTAGTACACTAATCCCGCACGGATCAATATCCGTATTGTTTTCAAATATGAATCAAATTCATTTTGTCTCTTGGACACACATCCAACAACTAGCATCGGCATCTTAAGCTTTTATTTTCTTGTAAAGCTATGTGGCCAAAGCCTGTGACTGGGACGGGCATGCATCTAATTCCAAGGATTACCCTGCTCGGAAGAATTGAGGCGTACGCATGGGCGGGCACGGATCCGCCGACTTAGCCCCACCCATGACTTTATGGCTGACATCCTGTCCGAGACAAAGTCAGCTGATCCTCATCTCGTATGGGCATCTAAGCTTTAGTTTCTTGCAAAGCTACATCGCTGGAACCTAGGCAGGGACGGGCATCTAATTTCATGGATATGTCTGCTTTTACAATCACTGCTACAAAAATGGTGTGCAATGTTTCTAAACTGGTTTTCACAAGCGGTTTTCAATTTCACTGCTATTAATAAGTCTGTTAGTGTACGACGGATCTCTTAAAAAGCCGTGTGAAAAAAAAAATTAGTGCAGTGATACTACCATGTGATCCGCTGCACAAATCAATTTTCAAAAATAAAAAATATCTAGCCAGCCTGTTCCGCCTGCCGGCCAGCGCGACGGGCGGTACTATTATGTGACGTGGCGGGCGCGACGGCGGCCCGGGCGCCGTGCTCGGTGTCGTCCGCGCCGTGCCTGGTGACGTCGTAGAGCTCGTCGTCGCCCCACAGTGCGTACTCCTCCTCGCCGTGCACGGCGTCGTCGCCGACCTCGAGCTTGTCCTCGGGCATGCGCAGCGGCACGGCGGCGTTCGAGTTCGTCACCGGGAGGAACAGCGCGCACAGCGTCGTCTCCGCAAACAGGCCCATCAGTAGGCCGCCGAGAAGCCCGGCCACGCTGTGCGTGTGGATCACGCCCAGGGTGTCGTCCACGTGCCGCAGGATGCTGGAACGCTTGTGGAGGATCATCATCGTGTACCAAGGGATGCTGCCGGCGAGCACGCCCATCACCATGGCCGCCGAACCCTGCACCAAACCTACATGCACGCATCCAAAAGAGAGCCAGGCAGCGCGAGTCCAAGCCGCCATCGTCTCGTCAGTAGAGAGAGAAATAGAGGGAGAGAGGATGAAGAGAGAGAGACTCCCATCGGAGCGAGAGACCCTGCGGCGCTGCCGACGAAGCCCCGCACCGCCGCAAAGGACCCCGTCGCGCCACCACAGCTCCCGGCGGCAGGTTGGGCTTGACGGCGCTCGGCTCGGGCAGGTGGAGGAGCAGCGCGGCGGCCCCCGAAACTGGCTAGAGCGAAGGTGGCGAAGACGTGAGTGCCGGCGCCTAGCTCCCAACCTCCCACGACCGGATTGGGATCGTCGGCAGTCGTTGGGAGCAGTCGGCTCCACCGACGTCCGATGCCAAGTAAGGTACCCGAGTGGATGCGTGTAGCGTTTTCTGCTGAAAATTTCATTCTTGTTTTTTCTCATTTTAAAAAATAAAAAATAATATTCATACAACTTTTTTTTAGTGAAAGTTAAAAAAATATATACACTCATCAAACTATAAAATTGTACTGAGAAGTGAGAAAGGTGTTGGAAAAAGAAAAAAAAATACTATTAGGATATGAGAAATTTGTTTTAAAAATAGAAAAAAGTGTATTGAGAAGTAAGAAAGTTGTGTTGCAAATAGAGAAAAAAAGACTCCCTCCGTTCTTAAAATGATGTCGTCGTTGATTTCGAACCTCAACTTTCACCATTCGTCTTATTCAAAAAAATTATAATAAATTTTATATATTTTGTTATAATTTGATTTATTATCGAATGTATTTGAACCATGGTTTAAAATTTTACACATTTGAACTAATTTTTTGAATAAAACGAGTATTTAAAGTTAAGATTTGATGTCAACGATGACATCATTTTAAAAAGAGAGAGAGAGAGAGTATATTAGTAAATGAGAAATATGTATTGTGAAGTGAGAAAGGTGTATAAAAACAAACAAAATTATTGAAAAGTGAGAAAGTTGTGCTGAGAAGAGAGAAAATTATACTATTGTATAGTGAGTAAGGTGTATTAGAAATAGAGAAATATATATCAAGAAGTTGATGCAATTTTCTTTTTTTTTTCAATACAATTTTTTCACATCCCAATATAATTTTACCTCTTCCCAACAACTTTCTCACTTTTTAATATACTATTTTATATAGTTTAGATGGTTGTATAAATTTTTACTTCCACTAAAAAAGTTGCATTAATTTTTAGCACAGAATGGTTTTTTGAAATAAAAAACAAGAATGAAATTTTCATTTAACACTGCAGGCTTTCGTTTGGGTAGCAAGATTGGCTGTCGGATACGTTCCTCAGCATCGGATGCTGGCAACGACTGCTGGGAGCACCGACTGCCGACCATCCCAATCCCTGACCGCACTCTATCACAGAGAGGGAGAGGAGCGTGGGTGAGGGGATGAGGCAGTTGGATTATTTAGATCTGGCCGTAGGCCCGTCGAACGATGCATGGAGACATGGAGCAAGTTCCATTGGCTGCTGACACTCGCGACGGATCGATGACGTGGAAAACACACTCACGATTTTGGGGCATGCGGCCGGTTCACCGAACGTGGAGTCGACCGTTTAAGCGGACCGCTCGTGGAAATGAGTTTAGTGCAGCAGATTTCCTAAAAACTCGCCAGCACGAATCAATGTGATTAGTGTAGATGATTTTTTATGAGTCCGTTTACACTAATATATTATTGCAGGTGGTTTTTTTTATGGAGCTCACCTCATTTTCAGTGCAGATAGTACAATACCTGTACTTTGAGTGGAAGGTGTCATAATAAATTTATTTTAAGCAGTGAATGAATTTGAGGTGTGATTGACGGTTCCACCAGCAGTATAAAGAATATTGGAGCGGCGAGTGGCAATATTTACTCACAATGGAGAGGCTTGGTGTCTTGTATTAGCTAGCCTCAGATCGTATTTTTTGCATTTACTCATCATGTGAGAATTGTTAGAACCTACTCCTTCTATTTTTTTAATTAATATCGCTGTTGACTTTTAAATTCAACTTTGACTATTTATTTTATTCAAATTTTTTTGATAAATTTCATATATTTTGATATAATTTGATTTATCATTAGAGTTGTTTGAATTACAACTTAAAATTTTACATATTTAAGTAAATTTTTTGAATAAAATAAATAGCTAAAATTAAATTTAAAAATCAACAGGCACATCAATTAAAAACCAAAGGGAGAAGTCACACTAAATCGGGCATGCATGTGTGCCCTGGTTAATCAACAGAACAGATTAAACCTATACAGATATTTCAATAAAATTCAGGCATAGTCAGTAATTATATATTGTAAAAAGTATACATGGCGAGTTACCTTTTTTCACTTTACTCTAATTAAATCCTTAAAGTTATGTATTAATATTTATTTTTTTAAACTGATGGTTATATAGTGTACACTGCTATTTCTAAACACTCGTAATGCAAAGTAGCCAAATTAGTCCCGCAATTTTCTTAATCCTCAAACTTTTGTTTCATGGGTCAATTAGTTCCTCATCATATGGGTCAATTAGCTCTCTTACCACCCAAGTGGTATGGATGCTTGGGCTGTCAAATCAGAACTATGTAACATCGGTAGAGGCATCGATGCCAGAGAAAGGAAGGAGTCACAGCAAAAGAGAAACAACACGATCTATTTTTTTTTTACTAGTTGGCACCGGGTGAATCAACATTCATCGATGCTTTTTTTTTTATTGAAGCACTTGCTGCTGCAGCGGTTTCACCTGGATTTCATTGGTTCCTGAATCAACACTATTCCTTCAAGAACGGCTCTACTGTGGTTGCTCTTATTCGCCCAGCTCAATCTGGTTAAAACTTAAAAACCGCCAGCGACGAAGAGCGCTGCGCAGGTCTCGCCCAGAAACCGAGGAGGGCTCCACAGCCATGTCTATCAGTGACCTATAACGGCGCCCTGTCTTGCAGTAAAAGGCGAAGTCGAAGCAGTTGTTGAGTGTCATGTTGTATGTGCCGAAGCCGTAGGCAAGCAGGTGGTTGGCGCGGCGCAAGACTGTCTCTGGGGGATCTTCAGCTTCCATGGAGCAGGTGTCTTGAACACCAATATTGCTCATGTTGAAGAACCACCAGGGCACTGAGTAGGCGAAGAGGCGAAGACTATCCCCTTCCAGGAAGCAGTCAAGGCAGCAGAAGACGACGCCGCCTTCACGCATAGATTCACGGCATTTCCAGCAGGTTTGAGGGGGTAGGGAGGACAATGCTCCATCGCTGGTGAAGTGCAAGACCTTCTCATCACTTTCGTAGATTCCTGTACTGGTACTGCTTGATTAATTGATGAAATGAAACTAGGAGTATTACACAAAAGTAATAATCAGCTTCTAAAAAGATTGGTGAAGAATTAATTACTTAACGACTCCATCTATCCATTTATAATTATAATCGTTAGCATTAACAACTACTAATATGTTTTAAAAGCGGAGCGAGTAGGTCGATTGCCGGCGGGAGGACGCAACACCTAAACCAGCGACTGTTGCCAATATATAGACTACTACTACTTTTGAATTTCTTACAAAACTTAACCCATTTACAATAATAAGGATTTATTTGGACCGCAGGATTTTCACATGAATTTTATAGGATTCAGTTCAATTTCACAAGAAAACGCAAAAAAAAAAATATCCTCCAATGAAAGGAGGCCTAAAAATGATAGATTGGTCTTAACATGATGTGAGTAAATGTTGCGCCACACGTAGATGTGATCGCCGGGTCTGAGTTGCCATTTCTCTACACGGCTTGAGTACACTGTCACCCCCCTGTCCATTAGGGGAAATGTGCAAGCTACCACTAGCTAGACAAATGCATCACTATATATACTAGCGGAAGAGCATCACTACTCCCTCCATTACAATTTAATGTTTTGGAGAGCGCATAGGGATTAAGGAGACATGAAAAATGTGGGATATAATAAATAATGAGAAGAGAGATAGAGACGTATTGGAGTATTGGAGAAGAGAGATAGAGATGTATTGAGAAGGAAAAAAGGCACCTATTGAAAAGTGAGAATGACAGTAAATTAGAAAAACTGGAGGGAGGTACGATGACATGTAATATGAAATGGAATTAGCATATACTAGTGGAAGGCGGTGCATACACCGTATGAATAAAATGCATATACAAAAGAAATAATAAAAGATTGTTTGGAGTTGATGGGAGTTTAGTTTCAAAACATATTATTGAAATCAACTTTTTCTTATGTTTGCTGCACTCACATACATGTTTAAGAGAGTGTGAATTTTTACTTCCCTCAGTTTAAGGGGCGTTTTGGTCTTTTTTGATAAGAAATCCACTAGAATATGATGGTAATGGCAAATTAGGGAAGAAAATTTAAGAATTATCGTGAACAAGGGAATCTATAGAATGGAGGAAAGATTAGAAATTTGAATTAGTATCTCTGCAATGGAAGAAAGAGTTTTAAGGATATCTTGAAAGAAGTAAAAAAAAGGGAACACATGATATTTTCAAAGATATGAAAAAGCACATGATGAGAATTTTGAAATAATATTCTCATATGAAGACATAATGGATACCTGTTACCCTATAAGGGTCCTTTAGATTTGATAGGGTACTAATATTCGGCGTGTGTCACACCCAATTTTATGATTAAAACCGAATGACCCTTTATGTATGCACAGGAATAAGTTTCATACATAAAGTGATATCATAAATGGTAAACAGAACAATGTCTCGATTAACTAGCTATTACAATAATAGA
This sequence comes from Zoysia matrella, assembly GCA_001602295.1. NCBI lineage: Eukaryota > Viridiplantae > Streptophyta > Magnoliopsida > Poales > Poaceae > Zoysia > Zoysia matrella. The sequence goes on along the minus strand of BCLG01002513.1, from coordinate 35,248 downwards.
CTAAGAGTCTTATCAAATTACAAACCAAACAGCGAAAACGAAACGAAAGCTTCTGTCAAGACAGTTTTATATTGGCATAAGAAGACTGCCCATTGAATGACATCTTCCTCTTGCCCTCACGATCAATCTCGATCTTCTTGTTCTCAAGAATAAGGGCTTTGTCAACCAGTTTCTGAAAGTTCATGTAGTCATTACTCATGAGCTGGTACTGAAGTTCATGGTTCAGGCCATCAAGAAACAACTCCTGCTTCTTCTCATCTGTGTTCACATCCTCTGGGGCATACCTTGACAGTTGAGTGAACTTGTTGAGGTACTCGCTTACTGACATTCCTCCTTGCTTCAGATTCTGAAATTCTTTCTTCTTCAGTCAGATGGTTCCGGCTGGCACATAGTGATAGCGAAAGTTGGTCTTGAACTCATTCCAGGTGATGCTTGCGGTATTAGCGTGAGCACCGCAATAAGCATCCCACCAGTCTGCGGCAGCTCCAGTCAACTGATGTGCTGCGAAGAGAACCTTCTCACGGTCACTGCACTGCACTATGTTGAGCTTCCTCTCAATTGACTTGAGCCAGTCATCGGCTTCCAAGGGATCTTTGGCTTGAGAGAAGGTGGGCGGTCGAGTCCTCAGAAACTCGCCCAACTTGTACTGTCCTTGACCCTGTGGTGCTGTACCTTGATTCTGCTGCATTTGAGTGAGAGTCTGCATCATGCTCTGCATAAGCTGATTCTGCATGGCTAGGATCTGAGTAAATGGTCTAACAAGTCCCTCATTGTTGTTGTTGTTGTTGTTGTTGTTGCCACCTTGGTTGTTCGGGGGAACCTGGTTATTCTGGTTCGGGTTCTGGTGGTTCTGGTTGCCCTGGTTGCTCTGGTTGTTCTGGCTGGATCCTTGCTCAGCTGCAGTGCGTCTGGTGTAAACCATCTGATGTAGCGAAGAAAGAAGAGAGGTGATTGGTGATCAAGATAGAAGAAAGAATAAAAAATCCCAACTATATGCATCAAAGTGACACGAAAACAAGGATTTACTCAACTGAGGAAAAGATGAGGCTATGAACAAGTGCCGAAGCATTTCATAGCTCACATCACACACTAAACAAGCTCACACCAGCACATTAACAAAACCTACACAATCACACTACCATAAGGCACAAACCTATTAATTAAACGATCTTAATCGAACCTAAAGACTCCTAACAAGGGAAATTTCTATTACATCTTAAGGCAAAGACTTTATACTCCTAATCCTGAATGAAGCGCTGCGGCGGCGGCACAACTGAAGGCTGGAAACTGGTAGTAGTGACTGGCTGTGAAGGGCTTGGTGGTGGTGAAGAGTTGGTCCAGTGTTCGTCAGACACACCAAGTGCTTCTTCTAGCTCTGCCCAAAGATAGTCAATCTCGTCCAATGCAGCACGGTACTAACGGCAGACCCTTAGCATTATTTCGTCCCTCTTCCGTTGCGCTGGGCTGGCATTCAGGTCTTCCTTCACGAATCCCAAAATCTTCCTCGAATCCGGCGTCCTGCAAGGATAGTGGCGAAACCTCGAGTGGTGGAGCTTGTGCCGGTACCGATGAGCCATCTAGTAGTGGCAGCCCATATCGCATCCGCAACTGCTTCTTGTTCACTGACCCTCGAAGCTGGGCTGACGTGACTGCTAAACTCGTGGTTCCCGTCGTAGATCTTCAGCTCAACCATCCACTCATCCCAGTTTGACATGGGGATGACTTGATGGGTGAAGGATAGCACCGTCTGCAGGCCAATCTTGTCCATCATTGCCTTGAGGTCCTCGGTGGCTTGTCCTCCAAGCTCTCCATTGGTGTGGAACTTCCTGCACATGCGGCGCCATGGTCCTCCCTCCTCTTCGGGCGTCCTTGGGGATGGAGATGGGATGTACTCTTGCTCTTGTGGCTCTTCTTGTGGTTCTTCTTCTTGCGGCTCCTCTTCTTGTGGCTCTTCCTCCATGGGTTCTTCTTCCATGGGTTCCTCCTCTTCTTGTTCAGACTCTTCCGGTGCCTCTGAAGGTGCTCGAGAGGTGCCTTGGTCGTTGTAGATGTTCGACCCGTGATGTTTTCCTTCCTCGGAGTCACTGAGGAAGGCTCTCCCTTGCATTGGCTGCACTCCGGGTCCGTCTTCTAGCTCAATGCGTGGTGGAACTGGCGTTGACCTCCTTGCAAACCTCCTTGCTATCGGTCCCATTGGCCTTCCTTTCGGTCCTGTAGCCTTCCTTGCTGTGTATCTGGTCCTCGCCATCTAAAATTTTAGAAACACATGGGTTAAAAAACAAATGGATATGGATAAGGAATAAATGAATATTTGCAAACACTTTGGTAAATAGTTTTGGAATTGATTCTAGACGTCCGTTCTACTCTAGGCTTGCGTTCTACGGTCAACATGGCTCTGGTACCACTTCTGTCACACCCGGTTTATGATTAAAACCGAATGACCCTTTATGTATGCCCAGGAATAAGTTTCATACATAAAGTGACGTCATAAATGGTAAACAGAACAATGTCTCGATTAACTAGCTATTACAATAATAGACTAAGAGTCTTATCAAATTACAAACCAAACAGCGGAAACGAAACAAAAGCTTCTGGGCTCCACAGGCAGTTGACCGAATAGCTCGCCTAGACGTCGGCTCTAGGGTCTTCAAAGTTCTCCCAAAGTTCTCCCTCTACTGAGCAGCAATTATAAAGGCAAGGTTGAGTACGGATGTACTCAGCAAGTGTGGGAAGCATATGACATGTGGCAATTATCAAGGAACAGGCAATATAGGTTTTAATTGCATAAAAGCACACATTAGAGACACACAATTCCTATTAAGCACCTAGTTACTTAGTGAAAGATTTCGTACCTATGAATAGTAAAATGAGTAACAGAATTAGGTCACAGTCTCCCACCGTGATTTACCAATCCAACCCAGTACCAATTCCATCACTAAATCTCGCTAATCATGTGAGGGTCCATGCGATGCTCATGACCGTGAGCACAGCTGTCAAGACAGTTTTACACTCTGTAGAGGTTGTACAAATTTCCCCACGAGTAGTGATTTCATCTCCTGTTGCCAGGTGATTAAAAGAATCTTCATTATGCCTGTGCCGTCGCACTCGCACACTTCCTTTGGTGTGAGGGCCAAGAGATCACTACAAGGCTTTTCCATGACTTCCGCCAGCTTGTACGTGCCCACTAAGGTTTCACGCGTCGGGCACTAACCGGAACCCGAGAGGCCCCCTCTTGTGCCGAATGGTTCCCGGGAGTAACCCTCCCTTCCCCACACATCTCGCTCCAGGCGGATCCAGGCGTAACCCGCTTTCCCCGCTCCACCAGCTGGGACACACAAAACTGGTTTTCATCACTTACTACGCCAGGCCGCGCCCATTCTTGGCATCGTGGCTGTACGAAGATACATGGGTGGTCGCTCCACGAACCGGTCCTTAGATTTGAGGAGATAACTTACCCAGGAACAATGCCAGTAACCCTGCACACAGTCCTACACCAACCATATCGCCCCAAATCATCACTATCAAGTTGCTATTAATCTCTCATTAATCCTCGTGAAGCATGTATAATGATCCATTTAAACACACCCAACCCGACAGTAGCAATCTAAGCATATGATCTACCCAACAATAAGTAACTACGGCGACAAGGCATAATATGAAAGACTAGGAATTTCTACTAATAGGGACGCAATCAATTTGACACAAGCATGCAACTACAAGATAGATGTTTTGGAAAATAGGCGCAAGATGGTCAAGGACACTTGCCTTGCTGCTCTTGGGAGTAAAAGTCGGCGGCCTCGAACTCTTGTTGCTGGAAGTCTTCAACGAACTGCAGTTCCGGGACAAATTCGCCTCACGCACAAGAATACAAACAATCAAACAAATGCAACAAAACAGAACAATATCAGTATGAAGATGTCATGAATGCATAGGTTATTCTGTTACGATCGTTTTGATATATTATTTGCTTCAATCGGAGTTACGGATCAAAAGTTATAGCATTTATAAGGTTCAGGGGCTAATATGTAATTTACAAAATTATTGGAGGACTAAATTGTAATTACCAAAAAGTTCAGGGGCTAAAATGTAAGTTTTTCATTTCGGCAGGGACTAATTTGTAATTAAAATTAATTATAGGGGCTTTTTTGTAAAAGTGCCATAATTAATTAATTATTAATTATTATAATTAATTATTAACTAACTATTAATTAATTACTATTAACTAAATTATTAAATAATTATTTTAATTATTTTTTTTCAGATTATTGATTATATTATTATTGAAAAAAAATCTGAAATTAATTAACCTAATATCTAATTAATTTTAATTAAATCGGTATGCTGACGTCATGCTGAGGTCGTGCTGACGCAATAAGAAATCTAATTTATTTTTAATTATAATTCGGGAATTGATCTAGGCCGTCGATTTTAAATTTAACGGATCTGATTATTCAGGTGACGTGGCTCAACGTGGGATGTCGGATCTGGATCGGATGGATGAGGTTATTGGGCGACGTGGCTCACTGTGGACGCTTGGATTTAGATCGGGCGGTAGAGATTTAAAACGAGGGTGGGGTTGGCGTGAGGCTTGGCTCGGCTGGCCGGCCGGCGCGGC
>BCLG01002513.1:0-30208 GCA_001602295.1 Zoysia matrella | reverse complement strand
CGCGGCTGGGCTGCGCGCGAGGGAGTGGGCCGGCTGGGGAGTGAGGGAGAGGCGGCCCAAGAGGGTTTTCTCCCTTTTTCCTTTTTCTTTTTTTTTTTCTATTCCTTTTTAATTCTATTAATTACTTCTTAATCTTGGTGATTACTCTTTATTCAATTAATGTATTTAATTTATATGCAATGACATGAAATGCTATGCACTCCTTAGCAAATTTATTTTTAAAAGAATTTTTAATCTAGTCTAAATTGTGAAATGCATTTGAATTTTGAAATTTTAATATTTGGAAAGGTTGGAATTTTTGGGTGTCGCAGCGTGGGAGACCATGCCATACCATACCTACTATTTGGCAAGCAAAGAAGCAATTATTCTCCGTGAGAAGACTAAAGTCAGCAGTACATGTCAATAATTGAAGAAGATGATAAAGGTGGAGGCAAATATAAATAGTAAATGTACAAAAATAATTGATACAGAAGAGATTCCATGCCAACCGTAAGGATAGAGCCAATATTAGTAGTCCCTCTGTTCCAAAATATAATCATTTTTAGGATTAGTCAAAGTCAAACTTTTTTCACTTTAACCATTAATAATTAAAAATTAATAATACTTTATCATTTTTTAATAATACTTTATCATATAAAAATTATATTTTTTTGATTCATCATGAAATAAGCTTTCACAAAAAGTATATCTTATATTAGCAATTATGTAATTTTCATGCTATTACTAGTAAAAGCTAGAAGAATTTGACGATGGGGGTAGTACTAAACAATTGGCGAATCGTGGAAGATTATTCGGGCATGGATCGGAAGATCATATCTGAAGAAATGTCCAGCAAGAGAGTGTGCAAACAGCATGTGCCAGAAGGCAAAGCAAAGAGAATATGCAAGGACAATAATCGAACACACTTTAGCCAAGACACTTGTCGAAGAATACAGCACATCCGTCCCGGCAACTGTACAAGGCGTGGAATACCACTTCCCAAGTAGTACTAGTAATAATATACTGTACTACGTAATATACAAACACTGGACTACTGGACTACTGGAGGAATCTATTGTAAAATATCCTCTGTAAGGTTTTCCTCCCTTTGCGTGTAAAGTTTGTGGATGTTCCTAAAAGAGAGCCATATGTAAGCTATGTATGCAAAAATGAAGTATAATGTAGCCTTTGAAAATCCCATGATCATTTAGTTCTTTCATATGATATGAGTTTTTATGCTAGGAACCCTATAAAAGAAACCTCCATAGTGGTCCTAAATTAGCCTACATCTGGCATTAGAGCAGAGGGGACCTTTTCACGAAGAGAAGTGTTCTATTTGAGTAAGACTGCTAGGGTAAACAACAAAAACTTATCACATATGTTTGTAACTAGAGGATCTAGGTAAAGCTTCTTTTACTTCTGAAATAAACTAGAGATAAATATAGTGAGTTCCTACTAGGATTTTTATAAGAATTGTTGCATACCGACTGTCAGAATTATGTTTCACCAATCAAACGTGATCTGTAAAAAAGATTAGCAAAATATAAGTTAAGCACATATTCTGAAAACATCGTATAAGTGAAAGTGACATGGAGTGTTTATAATAGTATCGAAGCACCATCCCGTTGAATAGCGGTATGTATACATGTATTAATGTATACATATATTCATCATATTTATTCGAGTGGCTGATATGGCATACATTTTGGGGTTTCTTACGGCACTTCGATCGAGGCCTAGCTTACTTGGTCTTTCAAGCAAGGTTAATTAATAATAAAGGTAACACCTGTCTCCATACATGTATTGCAGCCTATCTTTCAACAAATTTGTTCGGATCATGAATCCCCAGTATTTACGGCCCCAAGATTGATATAGAAGCCCAGCGAAGGACCGAGGCCCATAGGCCGAAACTATAACTCACTGAAGACTTCATTGCACAAAGGCCCAGACAACTAGCCCGACCCCCCAAGGGTCTGGATTACTCGAAGAGCTAGCCCCACCGTCCGAGGGTCGAGGCTGACTGACAATGGGACCCGTCTCGACGCTCGATGTCGATGGGAACTGCCTTAAACGTCTGATCCCAGGGTCGACCACCGCCTCAACGACCGACCCCTGACGAGCACCTGACACTATACAGCAGTAGGTAAAACAACATCACGGGAGGTAAAGCGAGCCAACAGAAGGAAAAAGTCCAACGGGCGGTAAAGCAAACCGTAAAGCAATCTTTGTCCCCCGACGCTGGATAAAGGACGATCGAAGGACACCAACAAGCTGCTCTGGTGCCAACAGGCGCCTAAAAATCAACTTCTCAGAATACCGTGGCCTCACCCGTCAGGGGTCCACTCGATTTCATAGGCGCCAAGCCTTGTAACCCCAGTCCGACCCCTATATAAAAGGGGCACCAAGGGCCTTAGATGACAAGTCAAGTTAGATTGGTACACACACATACCACATACGCGTGCTAGGATTCTTTTTCGAGCCAGAGCCCTTTCGCTATTGTAACCCTGTTATGAGCTTATACGATCCGCTCTCTCCCTGGATTTAGGGTGTTACACCTCAGTAGTGGCCCGAACTAGGTTTAACCTCGAGTCTTCTGCAGACTAGGCCACCTCGATATGAACAGCACACCTAATCCCTCTTCAAATATGTAAATTCTACCTTGCCGGTGGTCAGAACACCGACAGTTGGCATGCCAGGAAGAGGACTTTCATGGTGCGTTTTCGCTTCGCTTGTCTCGATGGCTTCAATCTTCGCTTTGGTGGGGGAGACCTCCATCTCTCACCACTTTTTTTGAGCTTCACGGTCGCCGTCGCTCGAGACGACCGGTCATGGCACGTCCACGCCTTCACCGCCGGCTAGATCTTCCGCTTTGGGAGCCTGGATTTCGTCGTCGACCAAGGCGGCGAGCTTCGTCTCCAGGCCCCACGCAAGAAGCGCGCAGCCCACCATCGTCGAGCTCACACGGTGCTGGGTTACGACCTGGCACAGGAGTGCTTCATGCTGCAGGCTCCCATGGCCGCGGAGGAAACACCCGTCGGCAAAACTCCGGACGGCAACACCTCTCCACGTCATCAAGCGATCTCCATCGTCGAGCAGGCCCACTAGCACAAAGCTATTGTTGCCAAGGCCGACTTCCCAGGCAAGGATGCTGTGGCAATGAGCGGCGGTGCCCGAGCCCGAGCAAGGACCACCTATCAGCAGATTATGGACGGCGGCACGCCCGTCTTCGACAGCCGGATTAAGGATCTGGTGGCGGCGGCCTACGTCCTCGAGGGAGCCGTCACCTCCGACAACCCCATGCTCAAAGAAACCCATGATCGTCTATGCATCTACCTCTAAGGCACGCTTCAACAACAAGAACATCGCTCCGACCACTGCAGTCCGAGGCCTGCAGCAGCCAATGACCGCACGTCGACCAACGAGGCCCGGCCCGCGATAGTTATAGCGGTCAAACTGAGGCCCGAGACCCTCCACCGCTGGCTGGATCCATTTGCCAGCGCCTCGGTCAACACCGCGATGCGCGCCACACCATCGACGCCAGAAGGCAGGCCAAGAGCGAATGTTATGACGAGACCAGGCGGGAACGAACTCACGATCACCACGATTGACGGCACAGCTACGACCACCCCAGAGCCCTAGTCCTGACGAAGTCGGGCTCCAGGCGTTCGGGACGGAGATCTAAAGAGCAAGATTTCCGCAATGATTTCACGCGTCGAACAACATCATCATGTACCGTGGTCAGACCAACCCAACACACTGGCTCAAAGACTACCGCCTCGCCTACAGAGCAAGGGCGTGGACGACATGTTCGTCATCCAGTACCTGACACTCTTTCTGTTTGACTCGGCCAGGGAGTGGCTCAAGTATCTTCCCGATGACTGCATTCGTGACTAGTCCAACCTCTGGCGCATCTTCGTCTGCAACTTCTAGGGGACATACACTCAGCCAGATAACTCCTGAGATCTTAAGAACTGCCAGCAGAAGTTAGGTGAGTCGCTCCGAGACTACATCCAATGCTTTTCGCGCAAGCGTAATGAGCTATCCGACGTGAGCGACGCCGACGTTATCAACGCCTTCACCTGCGGCACGACCTCCAAGGAGCTCATTCACAAGCTGGGGTGTAAAAACCCTCGCACGACCCACTCTCTCTTCGACATATCCACAACCTTCGCCACAGGGGAGGAGGTTGTCCAAGCCAACTTTGACCAGGATCGAGGCAAGGACAAGGAGAACTCCAAGCCTGATCGCCAGTTCGACTGCCGCTCTGACCGTTGTGACGACCATTCCAGGGGCGGCTCAAGCAGCAAGAGGCTAAATAAGAGCAAGCAGCACGACAACGAGTTTGTGGGCGCCACCGAACGATAGCCTCGACCTCAGGCCAGGAAGCGGGCCGATCACAACAACCACTTCGAGAAGCTCGACAAGCCTTGCACAAATCACTCGACCCCCGTCAAGCACATGCTTAAGGACTGCCACATGACGAAGCAGTTCTTCAAAGGTAATTTTTGTCTCGACTATCGTCAACCTCAACGTCATGACGCTCCTACGAAGGACGCCAAGGGCGACACCGACACAACCTTCCCCGAGCCTCAGAGCCACCAGAAGCCAACCTGGCAAGAGGTCAACATTGCCGACCCCACTGTTTCGACCTACTCAAGTGGTCGGAGGCTTCTATCACCTTCGACAGGTCCGACCACCCCAACCACGTGCCTCAGTCGGGACGCCTTCCTCTGGTGTTGGACTAGATCATTGGCACCACGCGCCTCACCAAGGTCTTCATGGACGGCGGTATCACCCTCAACATCCTTTATATCGACACCTTCAAAGCTATGAACCTCTCGGAGTCGAACGTCGGACAGAGTCATGCTCCCTTTCATGGAGTCATCCCCGAGGATCGTCCTGTACACCTGGGTCAGATCACGCTCCTGGGTTACCTTCAGCGATGGTGACAACTTCAGGACCGACAAGCTCACCTTCAAGGTAGTCGAATTCGTTGGCACGTACCACGCCATCCTCGGCCGACCCGGCTATGCCAAGTTCGTGGCCGTCCCCAACTTCATCTACCTCAAGCTGATGCCGGGGCCCAAAGGCGTCATCACCATGGCGTCACGCTTCGAGCATGCGCTCGCCTGTGAGTAGGAAAGCTTTGAGTTGGCCATCACCCTCTCGGGGCCGGTTGAGCTCGAGGAGATCCGCAAGACCAAGGGGTCGGCTCCGACCCTCGACTCCAAGCCTTCAATCTCTACATTCTTCGAACCCGCCAACAACTCCAAGGAGAAAGTCCTCGACCCCTCTAATCCGACCAAGAAGGCCAAGGTCGGGACGGCGCTCTCCGACAAATAGGAAAGCACGCTCGTCGATTTCCTCATCCAAAATCAGGACGTCTTCGTCAGGGCACCCTCTGATATGTCGGGCATCCTGAAGGAGGTCGCCGAGCACTCCCTCAACATCATTCTCGGGTCCTGACCATTGAAGCAACGACTCCGACATTTCGACGATGAGAAGCGCCGAGCCATCGGACAAGAGATCACCAAACTGCTGGATGCCAAGTTCATCAAAGAGGTGTAACACCCCGAGTGACTAGCCAACCCTCTAATGGTTAAGAAAAAGAATGGGAAATGAAGGATGTGTATTGACTATATGAGTCTCAACAAGGCATGCCCAAAGGATCCGTTTCTTTTGCCGCACATAGATCAGGTGGTCGACTCCCCGCCGGCTGCGAAACCCTTAGTTTTTTTGATGCGTACTCAAGGTACCATCAGATCTCTATGTGGCCCCGACCAGTCAGCTACATTCTTCATCACGTCGTTCAGCTCCTTTTGCTACGTCACCATGCCGTTCGGGCTCAAGAATGCCGGTGCCACGTACTAGCGCTGCATGTAGAAGTGCTTCCGCGACCAGCTGGATCAAAATTTGGAGGTCTACATCAACGACATCGTCCTCAAGTCTTAGCAAGTTGACGACCTCATCGGAGACCTGGAGGAGACATTTGCTAACCATCGAATGTACCGCGTCAAGCTCAACCCTGAGAAGTGCGTCTTTCGGCGTCCCCTCTAGCAAAATGCTCGGCTTTGTCATCTCCGAGCGCAGCATCGAGGCCAACACTGAAAAGATCACTGCCATCGGCAACCTCGGGCCCATCAACAACATCAAAGGGGTCTAGAAGCTCACCGGGTGCCTAGCTGTACTCAGCCGTTTCATCTCCAGACTTGGCGAGAAAGCCATGCCATTCTACCGACTACTACGCAAGTATGACCATTTCACCTGGACCACCAAGGCCTAGGAGGCGTTCGAGCAACTCAAAACTCTGCTGTCTACATTGCCGGTCCTGACTTCACTGACCCCTGGTGAGCTGCTGCTCGTCTACATTTCTGCAACATCGAAGGTCGTCAGCACCGTTCTCGTCGTCGAGCACTCAAAGTAGGGTCGGGCTTTGAAGTTCCAGAGGCCCGTCACCTTCATCAGTGAGCTGCTCACCGACGCCAAGACTCGGTGCACTTAGGTGGAGAAGCTGCTCTACGCCATCATCATCGCAGCCACAAGCTGCGCCGCTACTTCGACAACCACTCTATCCGAGTGGTGACCAATTTCCCACTCGGGGAGATCATCAATGGTAAGGACATGATCGGATGGATCGCCACATGGGCAACGGTGCTCAAGGGTCACGACATCACCTATGTACCTCGTCAAGCCATCAAGTCCCAGACTCTCACCGACTTCGTTGTCTGAGTGGACGGAGGCTCAAGAACTGCCAATCTCAAGCACTGGACGATGTTCTTTGACGGCTCCTGCATGTTGAGGGGCTCGAGGGCTGGTGTTGTCCTCATCTCTTCGAGGGGCAACAAATTCCAACATGTGCTGCATATTCACTTCCGCACCTCCAACAATATTGCCGAGTACGAAGCCCAGCTCCATGACCTACGAATGGCCATTACCCTCTGCGTACAAGGCTCTACGTCAAGGGCGCTCCGAACTTGCCGTCAAGCAAGTCATGAAGGTATCAAGTTTTTGAGACCCAAAAATAGAGGCCTACTGCCAAGAAGTTTGCAAGCTCGAAGACAAGTTTGACGGGCTCGAGCTCCACTATGTTCTGCACCACGACAACAAAGCGGCTGATGCACTCGCCAAGATGGCCTTGGGGAGGGATCCGGTCCCTGATGACGTCTTCCTCAAAATCCTCTCCAAGCCTACCAGCAAGCTCCAAGACGACTTCACCGACCCAAAGGTTGAAGCTACCGCGACCCCAGAACCAGCAGTTATAGCCATCGTTCCCGACTGGTCCCAAGACATCTTCGCCTTGCCCCAAGACGACACTCTCCCGGTTGACACCAATGAAGCCAGGCAAGTCTCGCATCGAGCCAAAGCCTACGTCATCGCCGACAATGAGCTCTACAAAAGGAGCCCTAGTGGTGTCCTTTGACGCTACATTCCTCAGGCGAAGGATCGGCATCTCCCTGATGACATCGACTCAGGCATCTGCGGTCATCATGCTGCCTCGAGGACTCTGGTCAGGAAAGTATTCCACCAGGGGTTCTACTGGCCCACAGCGGTCTCAGATGTCAAGCAGCTCGTCCGCTCCTGCAAGGGCTGCCAATTCTACGTTCGACAGACGCATCTGCCGACTCAGGAGCTCCAGACGATTCCAATCACATGGCGTTTCGTGATCTCGGGGTTCGACATCCTCGCCCGAGGGCTTCACCCACCTCTTTGTTGCCGTCAACAAATTCACCAAGTGGATTGAGGCTAAACCGGTGCCCTGCATCAGCGCCAGCCGAGCGGTCAAATTCTTTCATGACATCATATGCTGATTCGAGGTCTCGAATTCCATCACCACTGACAACGGCACACAGTTTACCGGTCAGCAGTTCCACGAATTCTGCGAGGAGTACCATATACGGTTTGACTTCGCATCCGTGGCCCACCTGAGGACCAACAGTCAGGACGAGCATGCTAATGAGATGGTGCTCCAGGGCCTCAAGCCCCGACTCAACGACTACATCGAGCCGGCAGCCGGACGATGGGTCCAAGAGCTTTCGTCCGTGTTGTGAGGTCTACGAATGACTCCCAACAGAACTACGGGGTTTACCCCTTCTTCATGACACTCGTAGCAGAAGCTGTGCTTTCGATCGACCTCAACTACGACTCCCCGAGGGTTCAAGCCTACGACGAGAAGAGGTCAGAAGTGGCACGACAGGACGTCCTGGATCTGCTGGACGAGGCACGCGATGTCATCATCTTACGGTCGGCCAAGTACTAGCTGACTCTACAACGACTACACACTCGGCACATCAAAGGTCGGGCCTTCAACATAAGAGATCTTGTAATCAAAAGGGTTCAGATCATGGCCGGCCAACACAAGTTATCGCCCCTAGGAAGGGCCATATGTAATCAAGCGAGTTTAAGGCCCGACGCTTACAAGCTAGCGACCGAGAGCGGCAAGGAGCTAGCCAGCGCATGGAACATTGAGAACTTGTGTCAATTCTATGCATAATAAAATCAGCTAAGTTTTTTGTGCATCTCTCATTTTTTTCCTTATTGTTTTGGACGGCGAAGCGCGGCCGATTGGCCGCCCTCCTCCGCCCGGGGGCTAGTCTTACTGTCCAACACCTAGGGGTCAGAGCGTCCGACCCCATCGCCTCTTGTTTTCTCTTTTTCAGGCTCCGTGCATCAGCTTTTTGCTCTAAGGCTCCGCGCCTCGAACTGTTTTCTCGAGGTCCGACCCCCCGACCTGAGTCGAGCTTGCGGGTGACCCTCAAACATGCCAAGTGAATTACAAGCGCTGTCGTTTAAGTCTTCCTCACAGCTAACGATTGATGACCCAGTGTTGGTGATGCTCTACAACTGTATCAAGCCTAACACTCGACCCTACGAGCTATACTTAACCCAGTCGCTAGATCAACACCCAACGTATTTTGAAAAATGCTAAGTGTGAAATATTCACGTAAGCGCAAAAGAGGGTCGAAAACTTCGTTATTTACAACATCGAATGCAGAGTTCTTATTCACAGGCAAAAGACACTACAAGGAAAATCCTAAGCCTCTGAGCCTTGGGGCGGCTGAGGAGGACCTTGAGGCCGTGCCGGCATCGACCCGAACCGCACCTGCTTGATGTCTCCCACTTGGAAGCTGAAGCAAAGCTCCCTCGCCCGAAACCACACATCGGCCGTCAAGCGCGCAATATTCTCATCCAAGATGTCCTCGGTGAACCCCTCAAAGGTAAGCGCGAGATTGATCGCCGGGTAGTGCGACACGGTCTGCGCCAGGGTCAGCGAGCTCCCATCTTCTAAGGCTCCAACCAGCACAGAGGCGATGAGCCCGGGCAGGCAACTCAGCACGTGCTCGGTGTACTTTGCCGAGACGTCATTCTCGGACACCCCGACTTGCCAAGCACGCATCAGACAACCGACCTCAAACTCCGGAAGTAGCAAACCATGGCTGCAAGACAACAACAATTAGCAGCCGACCCCACATCAGAACTCTACTTAACAAGTGTTCGAAAGGTACGTACCGTCACGTTCCTCGCTGACGACCCCGACTGCAGAGTGTGTGTCCGCCAGCTCCTGCTGCACACGGGCCAGCTCCGTGGTGAGCTTGGCGACCTCGTCCTCCATCGCCGCGCGTGCCGCCTCGGCGGCGAACCGAAGATTGGCATCTCGATCATTGTCCTCCTCGGCCCCCTTGATGTCGGCCAAAGCTATCTGCCGACCCGCCTCGGCAGAGAGTTGTTGACTCATGGCGGCCTTCACATCCGCGTCCGCGCGGGCCGACCGCTCTTGGAGCTCTGAGCAAAACGATCACCCTCAATTCCTAACTCCTGAGGATGGGGAGAACCAGAAGCAGAAATCAAGGCGACAGGTAACTTACTGGAGGCGGTGTGCACGGTGGTGGCGAGCTCGGTGGAGACTTTCCTCTTCTCCTCCCGAGCCGCCTGAGCCTGCTCCCAAGCCGCTCGGGCCTCCTCCCCCACGGCCTTGACCTCCCAATGGAGTCGAAGGGCGTCCTCTCTCGACGCGGCCCGACCGGCCCGAGCCTAGTCCAGTTCCCGACGGAGGGATTTGACATCCGCCTCCGACCTGGGGTCGCTCGGGGGCTGACCCAACAACCGGAAGAGGACCTCCTGCAAAAGACACAATTCTGTGTCGCCCGTAGCAAAGGTTCGTGTTAATGAACTCCTAGGCAATTACAACTTACCCAGGCTTCATGCTGAGTGGGACCCTCGATGACGTCCCGGCATTTGGCCAGCTCGTCGAGCAGCTTGCTCAAAGATGAGCCGACTGAATAGACAATCTTTCGGACCCTGCGCACCTGGTCATCGTAGTAGTGCAGGGCCTACGCAACCACCTCGCTAGATGGGCGGTCCGCCACGTCCGACCCCGGACGACCGAAGGACGAAGTCCCGGCAACAGCAACCTTAGCCTCAGACGTGGCGGCCACCTTTGCCGCCTCTCCGCTCGAAGCCATGTTCGGCGGCTCCTTTGCAGGGGATGGGCTCGGTGCCCTCGGCACCCCCTCCGTTGCAGCAGTCAGGGCCGGCGCTTGATCGCCTTCCCCAACCACCGTGACGCCATCCCCCTCAGTGCCTATGGCCAAGGGAGGTAGTACCACTTCTTCAGCGGCAGCCCCCTCCAGACCCCCGGCATCAGTGCCTAAGGGTGGAGGCTGCAAAACTTCTTCAGCTGCCGGTTCGCTGGCTGGCGCAACCTGGGGCAGAGGAAGCTGCGAAGCTTCTTCAAAAACCAGCACGTCGACTGGTGGCCTCTAGGAGGAAGATTTGGACATGGCGGGGCAATTGGAAGAGGCTGCAAAACTTCTCCAACCGCCACTACCGAAGTGCCAGACCCTCCTCCGTCGACCGCCGGCGTGCTCCCTGACGCTGAAACGGGAGCAGCAAGGACCACCATCGATGCCCTGTCAGTACGAACGAGATAAGTCCACCACTTATGCAATTTATTTTGACAAACAAATCGCTGTGGCAGGAACTTACGCCTTCAACTGACAGACCGAGAGAGGAACAACAAGGCCTGATCCCTACTGACCGGCCCTCAGGGTATGTGAGGTCGCCGCCGCCGCCACCCTGACCTTGGGTAGCACTGGGTGGACGACGGGGTCAGGAACGGTGACAAATGCTCAGACCGCCGACCCTCGCCCTCTTCGCTGGAGAGCCGGGGGCGCCATCGGACATGGATTTCGACCCGCTGCCCGAAGCAGTGTCTGACTCTCCGGACGAGATCATCACTTCCTCGCTCGACACCTGCGCCGCCAAGGCTGCCACCTCCTCCCGCGTGGGCTGAGGGGCCGGGCTGAGAACCTGTCGGGCAAGTACTCCCGGTCTCGACCAACCGGCGGGCCTCCTCAGCCTCTTCCGAGAGCCACCCGCGCCAGAGCCAGCTCCCGCCGACGGAGCTGCTGGAGTGCACGAAGAAGTTGCGCCCGTCGGCACTGGCGCCGATGCTGCAGCGGACGAAGAAGATGAACCGCCTGCAACGACACCAACGAAAAATGACTCAATCTACGCCTACCACGACTGCACTACAAACCCGACGATGAAAACTGCTCTGAAGAGCGACTCACCCCTGGAAGTGCAGCCAACGGCGCCAGTCCGCTGGTGAGCTCCCCGAGTAAGTAGCCCTCCAGCATGCATGCCACCCGGGCGTCGACCTCGACGCTCAGCAGCTCCTCCCCGACCACCACGCGAGTGCCATCTGCGGGACCGTGCAGTCCCACATGAGCCAGGCGTGGCGTTGGAGCGGGAGCACACCACGCTGCACGAAGGTCCAGACCACCTTGATAGCAGTCAACCTGGCGCTTCGCAGGTCCCCGATCCGAAGGAGGAGCGGCGCCAGCTCCTGCACCCAGGTGGCCGACGGCATGGAGTTCCATGAGTCGCGCATCATGGAGACCTTGTTGCGGAATGCCGGCAGCCCGTGAGCGATGTTGCTGATGTAGAACCACTCCTCGTCCCAGCCTTTCAGTGACTTCTATAGGGGCATGCTAATGTATTCCGCCGCCCGCGCAGCAGAGGCACATCCCAGTGCCCCTGTACCGCCGACCGCCGGCGCGGTTGCTGGACGACTGCTGGATGTTGAAGAAGTACCTCCACAGCTCGAAGTGTAGAGGGATGCCAAGGCCTCGCAGAAGGTGACGAAGATTGAGATGTGAAGAAGCCCGTTCGGGTTGAGGTGGTGGAGGTCGATGCGGTAGAAGGTGAGCAACCTGTGGAAGAATTCGGAGCAGGGCAGCCCAAGCCCGCGCTTGTGGAAGTGGGCGAAGGTGATGATCTCGTTCGGCGCAGGAGCCGCAGCCTGCTGGCCCCACACCGATCTCCAACAGATGGCGGCCCGCGTCTGAATGAGCCCTACTTCCGCGCGGTTCTCGAGGATGTCGTCGGAGGTGATCGACGGCTTCCACTCTGTGGCCATGGCAACAACAACGGTGGCGACAGAGGCGAAGAAGCGTAGGAGGCGAAAAGGGCACAGAGAAAGCAGGAGCCCAGGAACGCGAGAAAGAAGAAGAGTTCGAGCAGGGCAACGGGTGGAATGGATTTTCGAAATCCACTCCCCCACTTTTATACACCAAGGAGGCAAACGGTTCCACCCCCCATGACTCCCGGAGCACGACACGACATGGCGCGATGCAGTGTTAATCCGCGTCATGATGGCCGCCTAAACTAACGAGCACCCACGATCTCCGCACCCCGCCCATCAACGGGTGGGCCCGAAGCAAAACTCTCATTGCTTCCACTAGTTGAGGTGACGTCTGGCGCCCTGCGCGCGCATGCTAGCCTAATTAATGCATGCCAGGTGCTAGACGAACGGGATGCGCACGCGCGAATCAACCCATGGGGTTAATGCCCCTTGTCAGGCTATAATGCGGCGTTTCCACTTCCGAGCCCCAATGCTTGCAGGTCATGTGGACGCAGTGGGACCGAAGCCCCAACACCGGGGTAGTGGTCCATCCTAGGCGCCCTGCCAATCATGAGATACGGTTGGTCCGACCGGTTCAATCTAGACATCCTACTCTAAACTCGACCAATAATAAAAATTGGCCTCAACTGAGTCCGACCAAAACCAAAAATTGGTCCCGACCAACATCAATGGTCGGGAAAATCCGTCTTGAGGATGAAACCCCCGACCGACCCTTCAAATCGCCCGAAGGCTAAGGGCTACGCCCTACGTGTGCGCGCGACCCGCAGGAATTCTATGTACAAAGACAAAGTTTTAACCCCTGACTGACACCAGATGTGTGGATAACGAGGCCACCTTCAAAACCTTCTCCCTTCTATCTTTATAAAAGTCAGGTAGGGTAGTTCGCTTGAGTCATTCGGATCGCCCGGGGGCTCGGAGACTACACACTATGGCATGCTCGCACGCACCCGTACGATCAATGACCGAAGACCAACAACCAGACAAAAGATTAAACCCTTGAACGACCCTTCGGATCGCCCGAGGGCTCGAGGGCTATGCCTACGGGCGCGCTTGCGCGTGACCCTAGAATCAAGCATTGAAGACCAACAAGGACCAACCCAGTGCAGCCCAACAGAGATTGCAAACGGTGCAGAGCTCGGGGGCTACTATCGGGATCATGTACCCCAGGTATCTATGACCCCAGGATTGATATGAAAGCCCAGTGAAGGATCGAGGCCCATGGTGTGAGACCCCCTTTTCAAAAAGGAGGAGCGTCTATGTGCCACCTGTACCATTCTCTGGATCTGTAGCTGGTACGCACATTCAAAACAAAGTGGTATTTATCACACGTACTTTATTACATCGCACTAAACCTAAAAGGTTCGGCAAACAAGTCTAGAGTACAAGCGTGAGTCGGCACAGCGACTCCAAGCAAACCACACTTATGCTATACACACTCCACAGGCAACTTGACAGCGGACGAGACTTCTACTCTTCATAGTCATCATCTTCTTCGTCATCCTTGTCTTCTGAGCAAAAGTAGCAACAACGGAAGGAGTGAGTACAGAGGTACTCAGCAAGTCCCAACAAGAAGTAGGTAAGGGGTTTCGCTGTAGCGAAACAAGGAAAGCTTGAGGTAAAGTTTTGCGGAAAGCATGTTTTCATGCCGGCTCCCTACTAGAAGAAAATTTAAAGTAGAGGGAAGAGCATTTGTTATATTTTAGTAGAGTGGACCTGGGAAAGGTTTTCACTACTCTCTGCAGTTCCCAAGTTTTATATTGGGCGCAAGCACTCTCGTGCCGACCCTAGGCACATAGCCACGCAATCTCCAAAACACGGGTTGCTACACCCACTCACGCATCAAGGCAATGCATAAAGTCTAATCGTAGGGTGCCCAAACAGTAGCATGTCAATACCGTGACAACGGCCTATCCGGAAGGATTTTTAATTCTGCAGAGGTTGTATACTGTACCCACAGGTTATGCTACTCCTGATCATTAGAGCGACATAACGCCTATCCACATCTACGCAGTTTTTCACAGATTCCACTCAAGGTGCAAACAGGGGCCATCCCTCGGGGTTTTCCAGGCCGTCGATGACGCGTCGGTACATTCTCAAAGCCGGGTCGTGAATATCCACCACATTCACACCTTTTTCTGGTCCCCTCCAATCCCCGAGTATTACCAAACTAGGGGCTATATCCGCAGGCTTACACTCTCGTGACGCGGGCAATTACCGTCGAAGGCCAGGCAGCGAGTTATCTCATGCCCTTCTCCTGTTCCCTTGTGTCTTCACTATCGACCCCCAGTGGTTCGATGTGGAAAGAATACATAGAGAGAATAAGTCCTGCCTAAAAAGTACAGGTTCTGTGGTTGCACGGAGATTACTAAGTTGAGGGCTAACAAACCGGTCCTTATATGGCAGGGGTGGCGGTCTCGTCCACGGCAGGTGGACCATAGCGAAGCCTACACACTTATCACCATCACCTCAGGTGAGCCCCACCCCACGGCCAGAAATGTCCCCTCTTCAACTAGCACCAGTTGTTCTAATCCCATCCCTTTTGTTTATACTCACACCACCAAACTCTTTATAACCCATTTTGTAAATTAATGATAGATGGTGTGGCGGTGTAGAGCACCGCAGATGGGGTCCTAAGCAGTTCTAGTAACAAGGTAGTTTCCGTTCCATAAAAATAACTAGGAACGGAAATCCCTACAGTTACCAAGGACACGTCGGTAATGGTTTTCAATGGAAATATCTATATTTATACAGCAAGTTACTGACATAAATATAAATACTTGAGATCGAGTAGGTATTAAACTACACAATGTTTAACATATTCCAAAGTAGGCTAGCATCGCTGTCTATCGGCGCGGTAAATAAAACATGGGTTCAATGGGCTTAAGATGGGTTAGGACTTGCCTTCAGTTGCTTCTTCGAAGTCCGCTTCAGGCTCGGGTTCTTCAGGCTCTTCGGGTTCTTGGGTGGCTTCAACTTCTTCTTCTGCTACAAGCAATAGTTACAAAAGACTACCAAAGAACAACCAAGAAACTAGAAAAAGAAACAAACATTGAACAAGTTATGGAGTTTGAATTGGCTAGGATGGTAGGGCTTATGATGTGGGTTCCAATGGTATATTGGTTGTGATGATTAGAGTTAAGAGGTGGCGGTAAAGTCAGCGGCAATGTATCATGACGGACTGCAGAAAAATCTGTCTGGGCCACGGGGTTCGGCTTGTGTCCATGCCCTCTGGGCACTCAGGTGCTTGAAATCGGAGATTTTCCTGTGGACCCATGGGTT
Source organism: Zoysia matrella (assembly GCA_001602295.1). Taxonomy (NCBI): domain Eukaryota; kingdom Viridiplantae; phylum Streptophyta; class Magnoliopsida; order Poales; family Poaceae; genus Zoysia; species Zoysia matrella. Next base: position 14,526 of record BCLG01002513.1, on the reverse strand, counting down.
GTGGTGAAAGTTCGGGGTTTTCGTGGACACATGAAAGACCGGGGTTTCCGTGGACATGTGAAAGTTCGGAGTTTCGAGAAAGTTCGGGGTTCACGAGAAATTCGGGGATCACGGGAAGTTCGGGGTTCAGGGGAAATTTGGGGATCATGGGAAAGTTCGGTGTTCACGGGAAATTCGGGGATCATGGGAAGTTCGGGGTTCACGGGAAATTCGGGGATCACAAAAAGTTCGGGGTTCACGGGAAAGTTCGGGGTTCACGGGAAATTCGGGGTTTTCGGAAAGTTCGGGGTTCACGGGAAATTCGGGGATCACGGAAAAGTTCGGGGTTCACGGGAAATTCGGAGATCACGGGAAGTTCGGGGATCACGGGAAAGTTCGGGGTTCACGGGAAATTCGGGGTTTTCAGAAAGTTCAGGGTTCACGGGTTGGCTGCGCTCCCGGCGACACCGGGCGTGCTCCCGACTTTGGTTCGCATTCCCGGTAACTTGATCACGAATCTTGAGGCAACAACTAGTGTTTTGGAATCCTTGTGTCAAGCTCTACGCAATGGTGTGGTTGACGCTAGCATTTGGCTACTGCCGCAACGAGAACGCGGCGTGCCAGTACGCGCTCCGGACGCGCTCTGGGCGTGCTCTGGCGTTCTGGACGCGCTTCGGGTACTCAAATTCGCGCGTCCGTTCCCGGCAGCACGATGCTCCGCTTGATGCGAAACTTGGTGTGCACCTTCTCCATACCCTAGTACACACTGTGACGCGTGTGGTTTCACCGGTCGGCCTGGGACGACGGCCGGCAGCACGCGGGTGGCGGAGCACGGCGGTGACTCACGTGGACCGGCCAGTCGGCGCTGCGGTTACCCATCTCTCGAGCTCAGTTAGGTTCCTAGGGAGCTTGTAGTGCTACCAGTGCAAGAAATTGGAAGATGACGGCCGGGAGGGAGGTGCTCACCGGAGAGGGGTGGCGGCGGCTAAATTCGGAGAAAACGCGAAATTGACGGTGGCGGAGGGCAATTCCAATGAGGGCGAGGTCGTGGACGAGCTCTGGGATGTGATGGAGCGAAGGGGGACACGCGGCGCAACGTTGGGCTTCTTTTATAGCCGGACGGCGCTCGGCAGCACAATTCAGCACAGGTGCGGTGGAGCGGTGACTTTTGGCGTGTTCCTTGAGTGTTTAGTAGCTGCGTGGCGTCGTCGCCTCGGTGGCAAGGGTCTGCGACGTCCAACGCGATGTCTCGGCGAGCTGAACGGGTCGGCAAGTCAGTGCCCGGCATTCAACACATCACGACAGAGGTCGCCGCTCTTCGGGTTGCCACTGACTCCGTTCCCCTTCACACGGCGCTGCGGGTCAGAGTGGACGGTGGTGTACAGCTCCGCCACCGCCCTCGTTAGCGCTAGCCCACCGGCACGGCCAGCTAGGGCTGGCCTGCCTTGCCCTGTCGCTCGGTGTGTGGCGCGACCGGAGGAAGAAGACAAGGAACGGCACGGGCTGGGCCAGAGGAAAGAAGGAAGGAGGGAAAATGGGTCGGCCTGGGGAGGGGTTTCGGCCCACTAAAAAAATTCAAAATTTTCCCTCCTATCATAATTTCCTAGTTTTATTTTTATATTTTTATGGCTTGGGATTTTTGGGAAAAATTCAAACTCCAACAACCAAAATTCGAAACGAAAAAGAACTCAAACACTTGTCCAATTCACATTTTATGTTTCAAAAATTTGACTTCTAGATAACTACTTTCTAATTTTTAGTTCCTTTTAAAGGAAAATTGTAAAAATTGGCCTAACTAGATTGTCAAGGAAAGAGGAAAATTTTAAAACTCTCTTTTTTTTCTTAACTTGAGATTTGGGATGTGACACATGGGCCAAAACTATGATTCACTAGAGAACATCGCACAAAGGCCCGAACAACTAGCCCAACCCCCCAAGGGTCGAGGTTACTCGAAGAGTTGGCCCCACCATCCGAGGGTCAGGGCTGACTGACAATGGGACCCGTTCGAACGATGGATGGGAACCGTCTTACGCATCTGACCCTAGGGTCGACCACCGCCTCAACGACCAACCCCGAACGAGCATAAAGATTCCTGACACTATATAGCAGTAGGTAAAACAACCTCACGGGAGGTAAAGCGAGCCAACAGAAGGGAAAAGTAGTCCAATGGGTGGTAAAGCAAACAGTGAAACAACTTTTGTCCCCTGACGTTGGACAAAGGACGATAAAAAGGCACTGACAAGTTGCTCCGGCACCAACGGGCGCCAAAGAATCAACTTCTCAGAAGACCACGACCCCACCCTTCAGAGGTCCACTCGATTTCGTAAGCACCAAGCTTGTACCCTTGGTCCGACCCCAATATAAAGGGGGCACCAAGGGCCTTAGACCACAGGTCAAGTTAGATTCATACACACACACACCACATGCGTGTGCTAGGGTTCTTGCTTGAGCTAGAGCCTTTCCGTCATTGTAACCCTGTTTCGAGCTTGTACGATGCACTCCCTCTGGACGTAGAGTATTACACCTCTGTGGTGGCCTGAGCCAAGTTAAACCTCCAATCTTCCGTAGACTAGCCCACCTTAGATACAAAGAGCGCATCCAATCCCTCTCCAAATACGTAAATTCTACTGTGTCGGTGGTCAGAACACTGATAAAATTCATATAGTAGTTAGCTACCAGGACATACTTTATTGATTGTTAATACATGGCTCATTTTCTTGTTTCACGGAATTTCTTGGAGCTCATGCATGATGCATCAATTGGCTTCTTCACTCGCTCTGTCTCTCTCTCTCTCTCTCTCTCTTCCATCTCAGCATAGATGCGCACTTAAAAACCTTTTATTATACTTTCACTTATGCATTGAGATTGAGTTATCACAAATGAATTTATTCTTAGCTGCATATGCATTTTATGCATCGGGATATCACAAATGACTTTGTCCTATAGCCAGTTGGCGTTGCATTACCATCTATTTATAGCTTTTTGTTTGCTGTCTTTATTCCCTTATTACCCTTGACTACTACATTTAGGGCTCCTTTGGCAGAGCTCCAAAGAGCTGATTCTCATATAGAAATAAGAAAGTTGTGCCAAACACCGTTTTAACTTCTAGGATAAGTGATTCTTGACTGATCCTTGTGTCTGATCCTATGAAATGAACCGAGAGGTTGTGAGCTAAAAAAGGTAGCTTCTCTTAATTCTGTGAAGTGATTATCTATCTTGATTCTAAGAGTTAATCTGAGATAATAAAAAAGAATCACTTTTATCTACAAAATCACCTCTTGTAGAGAGAGTTACCGCTCACAGAGAATCACATCCACTACTTAGAATCAACTAGTTTCCAAGAAATAAAAATAGTATGGAAAAGCTAAAAAGCCCTAGGAAAAAGAATTTTCTGGGGAAAGATTCCTAGGGAAAAGGTTGACGGAAAAGTAGAATTGCACTGCAGTTTTTCATGAGAAACCGTAGAGTGAGATGCGGATGGGAGCAAGACAATAGAATGGAGAGTGCGAAGAGACGCGATGTGACTGTTGAGTTACAGCGAAGGGGGAGAGAGAGAGATGAGACACGGAAAATTTTGAAATGCCCCACGGTACGATGATGTCCCTAGGAACCAGGTAATGTTGTAGCCTGTAGGGAATATGAGATTTTCTCCACAGTTTTTATATTCACCGTAGGAAAAATATTTTTTCCTAGGGTCCAAAATAAACTGTAGGGAACGAGAAAATTTCGTAGGAAACTCATCAATTCTAAGTAGTGTTTCATAGAATCTCTGGCACATGGACCCTTAGGTTCCTTGTAGTCGCACCTTATAGATAGGTACTGATCTGGGATGACTAGTCACATAATTGACACCCCAAAACATTTGGTGGGTTTGGTAAAACATTTTAGTTTCAGTTCAGAAAGATTTCTAATCAGAAAAGAATCACTTTAAAAACTGTTTAGCAAATTTTAGTGATTCAGATTCAGTAAATCAAAGAAGATGATTGGAATCACCAATATACTTTTTTTAATATTAAAAATTTTAGAACAATTTTAGAAAATTAAGGGAACTAACTAAATAATTTAGGAATAATTCAGAGGATACCTTCACGAAGAGCTCGACGACACAAATTTAAAAAAACTTTAGAAACTTGAGAGAACTTCTTTAAATTTTCAAAGATTAACCATTTAAAAAAATTTCAAACAGTAGTAATTTTCTCGTAAATAATGACATTTTTGCTGTAAATACGTGTAACTCGCAATCCAATTAGGGAACACCCAGGCGATTCTCCAGCGAAACAACATTTCGACCGTTCCATGTGCGTAGGCCAATTGTCGAACCGTTTCGTTCTGATTCTGGATCGAATCGTTTCTTTTTTTATCCATTTGGCGGCAATTCAGCTGATTCGACCGCGAATCAGAATCGATTCTTGAAGCCAAACGCACCCTTACTAAAACTAAAAGACTTCTATTATATGAGGCATGCTAAACACTATCATTTTTTTCTATTGAATACTCTTCATTTTTTTCCCCTGCAAAGCATGTACTAATAGACAAGAGAATACTCTTAATTATTTGTAGGAAAAATTAAATCTTGCAACAATAGCGAACTGTCTATTGCTTCACTGATATATCAGAGAAAAAACGAACCTCCTCACAGTATATTTTTCAGATGCCCCTTCAAAAGCCTGGAAACATACGGCAAAACATACATGTACGTATGCAGCTATCAAGCAAACAAATACTTTCTCTGATTTTAAATTATTGACACTGTTGAATTTTAACATCAACTTTGACTATTCATTTTATTAAAAAAATATTCCAATCCAAATTTGGAGCGAAGAAGACGGAAACAGAAGAGAATTGATAGGACACTTTGAAGTGAAGAAGACGAAAGATGTTCCAATCCAACTTCTAACTCAGCCCTTTATTTTTTTAATGGACTCTATCCTTATCCAATCCAAATTTATTATATCAAACTCAATCCAATTTTGCCCTTTATAATATAAAGTCCATTCCGATCCTAGTCTATTTAAAAAACTAGAGCTGGTCTAATAATAATACTAATTGTTTGATCCATGACCTGCTATACTTCTTTAACTTTTCTATTAGAATTAATACACAATCATAATTCAAAAATTTATTGCAGCATTAAAAATGAGTATGATCCGTAAACACGGCCTTTTTTTTTTCTAAACGGATCATAATCAAAATCCAATCTTTTTAAGGCATGATCCAATCTAATGTTTGACCCTCGAATTCTTCGGCGCAACTCTCAGGACTACGTCTCGGTGATCACAAGGCATGATTGTGTTTCGGTTTCAGCTAAGCTTGGCCAGTGAGAACCTGGCCACGGTGAGCCAGGCCGAGGAGAAACAGATGCGAGCGTGACAGGAATTTTTGCAGCCGGCTGGCTAGGCCACGACGCGGCGCCGGCAACCAAACATCAGCTCTTTGCACGCAGCGAGCCTGGTCGCCACGCATGCACCTATCCAATCACGCTTAAAGTAACTACAAGGTGTCACCATGTGCATGCCAACGAGACCAATACCGAGAGTAGACTATCATGTAGACCAGAGTACACATTCATTACCATCTTCTATTTCGAACAATCATAAGCCATTTGGGTAAAAGATCCTGCTCCGTGTCCTTTTGACGACAATGTCATCTACATGGACTGCCGCGTTCGGTCCCAGACCGGTGACCCACATGCCGTTTGGCAGCACTGACGGACCCTGCACGATGGCCGGGTAACTATCTTGTAAAAAACTCGAATATATATCATGTACTCCCTCCGTACTAAAATTGACCTCCGACAATTTTCTCACGTTACTTGATGTTCTCACCTTTGCATGCACCAACAGGCCGTGTAACTCATGTCACTGGGATCTTTTACCGTTCCCCTCCCCTCTCATTCTACTCCCTTCCCAATCTCCTGCACACAATCCCCGCAGCTCGTCTCCACCTCGATCTCCTCCCCCCGTGCGCCTGGCACCCCTTCTCGCCTCCCCCGTCTCCTCCCGCACTGCCTTGCGCTATTCCTCCTGCGCACACCCAGTGCCCCTCTGTTAGCAGCAGAGGAAGAGCATTCGGAGAACAGAGGCGAGCAAGTAACTTGCGACAGGGGAAGAAGATAGGCGATAGGAATATTGTTTATCTCATAATTGCTTGTTTATCCCAGTAGATGGCTATACATGTATATAGCCCGCGCAGGAGCCCAATACTCTACCGGCCCAACATCCATTCTGGCCCATGAGTGCGTACACTCTCCCGCCTAGAGCGTGTGCTGCGACGGAGCTGCTGGTCCGGCGCGGTACTACGCAGTCGCCGTGTCCATGCTCACATTCTCCCTCGCTTCAGTGCCTGCTTGTCCCCAAGCAGGAGCAGATGGAAAGCGCTGCTGTAACGCTTCCTCGTCCTCCCATGTTGCCAGTTCCGGACTCATGTCCCACCATTGCACTTTGACTTGTGCCAGTCGCGAACCACCACGGGAAACCATGCGTCTGTCCAGATCCTGCACCGGAAGCTGAAGTGCTAGATCATGATCAGGTAGAGAAGAGATCACTTGCTCTTGCCGGGGTACGTGTGCTTTGAGTTGAGATACGTGGAAAACTGGATGTATGCTACTGGAAGCAGGTAACTCCAGTTTATGGGCCATCTTGCCAACACGAACCAGCACCTTGTATGGACCAAAAAAATCTGAAACTGAGTTTCTGATTAGAGCGCGGTGTGAGAGAAGACTGGACATAAAGCTGCAACTTCAAATAAACCATGTCTCTAACTTGAAAACTCCTTTCTGAATGATGTTTATCTGCCTGCGCCTTCATACGTTGCTGAGCCCGCAACAGATGCTGTTGAATCACTTTAGTCATAGTCTGTCGCTCTTGCAACCAGTCTGCCAAATCCGTGACTGGAGTCGCAGAGGATTCAGCCACACCAAAATGCCTAGGTCCATGCCCATACAGCACCTGAAATGGAGAACGTCCCAAAGCTGAATGACAACTAGTGTTGTACCAGAATTCCGATAATGGCAACCAATCCTTCCACTTCCTCGGACATGCTTGAACAAAACATCGAAGGAAAGTCTCAAGACATTGGTTTACTCATTCTGTTTGCCCGTCAGATTGGGGGTAGTATGCGGAGCTCATGCAAAGTTGTATGTCAGTCAAAATGAACAGCTGCTGCCAAAACTGACTCGTAAAGATCCGGTCCCGGTCTGAAATTATAGCCTGTGGCATGCCATGTAACTTGTACACCTGATCCAAAAACACTTTGGCTACCTGCTGAGCTGAGAAGGGGTGTTTCAGTGGAAGAAAATGCGCGTATTTGGAGAACTTATCCACAACCACAAGAATGCAATTAGCTGATCCCGAAGTGGGCAGACCTTCAATGAAATCCAGAGATAACACTTGCCAAGCATGATCTGGAACTGGAAGTGGCTGAAGTAGTCCTGGGTATTTGGCCCGATCAGGTTTCGCTTGTTGACACACAGCGCAGGACTTGACGTAGGAGTGTACTGCCCCTTTCATTGATGGCCAAGCAAACAGCTGTTTGAGGCACCTGTAAGTCACTGGAACACCCAAATGTCCCCCTACTGCACTATCATGCATGGCAGCCAACACCCGTTGCTGTAAAGTGATGCTGTTGCCCAACCAAATTCTTCCTTTGTAGTGAATAAGACCACCTTTGAAAGTAAATGGACCCTCAGCATCAGAGGTGAGTGACAATTTAGTAATCAACTGTTAAGCCTGATCATCCTTGGTATAACCTTCAGTCACCTCCTGTAACCATAGTGGCAAACTATGGGAAGCAGCCAAACTGTTCAATGTATGATGAGGGTGACGAGAAAGAGCATCCGCAGCACAATTCTCTTGTCCACTCTTGTACACAATCTGATAGGCCAATCCTGCCAGTTTAGTGTACACCTTCTGTTGCCACAATGTATGTAAGCGTTGTTCATTCAACTGAGCCAAACTCTTGTGGTCAGTGAAGATCGTAAATTCAGCCAGCTCTAAATATGGTTTCTAGTGGGCAATGGCCATAATGATAGCGAGATACTCCTTTTCATAAGTAGATAACCCTTGGTTCTTGGGACCCAAAGCTCGACTCAAGAAAGCCAACGGATGACCTTGCTGTGTGAGCACTGCACCGACCCCCAAAGCTGAAGCATCGGTATGTACCTTGAAGCGTTTATCAAAATCTGGAATAGCAAGGACTGGCGCTGAGATCAAAGCCTGCTTCAATGTATGAAAAGCAGTCGAATGAGTCAGTCCACACAAATGTAGTGTGCTTTTTCAGCAGATCTATGAGACACTTGCTGATAATACCATAGTGCTTCACAAATCTCCGGTAGTACCCAGCCAGTCCCCAAAAACTGCGTAGAGATTTCACATCATGAGGTTCAGGCCACTGCTGAATTGCCTCAATTTTTGCAGGATTAGTAGAAATGCCTTCTGCACTGATGACATGTCCGAGATAACTGATTTGCTGCTGTGCAAACACACATTTCTTTAGATTGACCTGCCACTGATCCTTTCTTAAAAACTGTAAGATAGTCCTGATGTGCACCAAATGGTCTTCCCAAGAAGGGCTATAAATCAAGATTTCATCAAAGAAAACCAAACTAAACTTGCGCAGAACAGGAGCTAAAGTGGAGTTCATAGCACTGAGGAAGGTTGCCGGAGCTCCAGTCAATCCGAAAGCCATGACTTTAAACTCAAAATGGCCCTGATGTGTTTGGAACGCTGTTTTGTGTTCCTCTCCCAGCTGCAGAAGAATCTGATGATACCCTGATTTGAGGTCCAACTTCGTGAACCAAGAGGCGTGGGCTAACTCGTCCATCAGCTCATCAAAGATAGGGACTGGGTACTTTCTCTTAACTGTGATGGCATTTAGATAACGGTAATCCACACAAAAGCGCCAGGTCTGATCCTTTTTCTTAACCAACAAGACAGGAGAGCAGAAAGCACTTGTACTATGCTGAATCAGACCCTGCTGCAGCATGTCTGCGACTTGGCGTTCAATCTCATTCTTCAAACTTGGAGGATAGCGATAAGGGCGAATAGACACCGGCTTCGATCCTGCTATAAGAGGGATAGTATGATTCTCATTGCGGTTAGGAGGCAACCCAACTGGTGTAGCAAATACATCCTCAAATTCTTGTAACAGCTCAGATACTGCAGGTGAATGAGAGGACAGAGAGACTGATGATGTGTTATCTGCATCGACCAATAGCAATTGCACCACAGTATTGTGATCAACGGTGGACGAGTGACCCTGCAGCAATACCTGATGGCCCTTATACGGAATTGACAACCACTTGTTGGCCCAGTCCACTCTCATTGGGCTGTAAGCTGCCAACCACTGGAGACCAATTTCCATATCGTAGCATGGCAGTTGCAGCACTTTCAGATTGGAGCAAAACTGGAATCCCTGACATGACCAGGATGTTTGAAAAGATTCAGCACGACACACTAGCAACGACCATTGGCCACCTTCACTGCAATCGGTGCCAACAATGCACGAACCCCCTGTAGTTGCTGTGCTATCTCAGTAGAGATGAAAGAATGTGAACTTCCAGAGTCAATTAAAATTAAGACCTCCACACCCTGAACATGCCCAGTCAACTGCAGAGCTTTAGAAGTAGCACTGCCAGTGAAAGCCTCATGCGACAGAGCCAACAGAAGTTGAGACTGATCAGTCCCTTGAAGATGCTGTTCCTGATGATCATTGTCCGCTTCAGAAAACAGATCCCAAACCTCTTGCATTATTTGTAACTGGATTGTTGCTGCACACTTATGAGTCGGCTTCCATCTTTCTGCACATCTGTCAGAGTCCCCGCGCACGCCGATAAGCCTTCAGAGAGGCTAGCTTGTCTTCAGTTGAACTGTGAGATCGTCCCACAGACATTTCAGCTCCCTTGACTCTTGAGGCTTGTCTGCAGCAGGTGGCAGAGGTAACGGCATTGCCGTCCTTGTGACCGTCCGGTTGAACGATAGGTCATGACGTCGAGGCTCTTTGAGTTTGTGACACTCCAGCGCCTCTTCCTGCACAAGAACCAAAGCATTAGCAGTGTCCAAGTCGTTGAACCATAATGATTGACTTAATTTCATCTTGAAGTCCATCAATAAATCTCATGGTATAGTAAAGGGGATCAGCATTGGCTTCATATGCAGACAGTTGATCGACTAAAGTAGAGAAGTTTTCAACATACTCGGTGACTGACCCCAACTTGTTTGATGTGAAACAACTGTCTAATTAGGGACTCATGTTGATCTCGCCCAAACCTATCATGAATGAGATGACAAAAACCTTCCCAGTCTAACATGTGAAGTTTCCTCTCAATAGACTGTAACCAACGTGCAGCCATGCCCTCACAGTGCATTGAAGCTACTTTGATCCATAAACTAGGGTCAATACAGTACATGTCAAAGTAACTCTCACAGCGAGACCGCCACAAGCTCGGATGATCCCCAGTGAAAACAGGAAATGAAATCTTAGGTAACTGCCCAGGACTCGATCCATACTTCCCCCCAAATGGACTGTGATAGTGGCGTGGAAATGAAAACGAATTGGGTCAGGGGCATAGGTGAACACGGACCCAGCACCCTGATCCAGGTATGGTGTGTCGACGCGGTGCCAATTAGGGCCGTCGGCTGCAGCTCCGCCAGATGGGTGCGCGGAAGCCGACCCTGGATATCCGAGTATGCTTGGCTTGTCCCGGTTCAGATCCATCACTTCACGCTCCCGTGACTTGGAGCCTGGAGAGATGTCGTGCCTGATGGAGTCGATCGAAACCTTGAGGTTGTTGATGGCGCCTTCGATCGACGGCCGCCACGAGTCCAAGGCTGCTGCGGCCGATTCCAAAGCGGCGACCCGCGTGAACGCCGACGCCTCGACTGAATCGAGCCGGTTGGAGACCTCCACGTGCGCCCGCTCGAGCGGCTCCAGAGAGCAAGCGACCGCAGTCCCGATCTCTGTCGACAGTGCGCTCGCCGTAGAGGACGCCGATTTCTCCAGTGCAGCGAACCACGCCTCCATCCTCGCGTCCTGCTCGGCGAACCGCGCCTCCCACCTCACGTCCTGCTCGGCGAATCGCTTCTCGAATGTTTTCAAAATCAGTTTCAAGTGGGGATCCATAGCACCAGTTTGTTTGGCGAGACGAGTGTAGTGGGATGCGGAAGCCACGGCCGAGGATCGATGATACTGATACCAGAATGTTAGCAGCAGAGGAAGAGCATTCGGGATAGAGGAAGAAGATATGCGATAGGAATATTGTTTATCTTTATCCCAGGAGATAGCTACACATATATATAGCCGGCGCAGGAGCCCAACACTCTACTGGCCCAAATCCATTCTGGCCCATGAGTGCGTACGCCTCTCCCGCCTGGTGCGTGTGCTGCGATGGAGCTGCTGGTCTGGCGCGGTACTTGGTGCAGTCGCCGTGTCCATGCTCACACCCTCCTTTCCTCAGTCTGTCCTCCCACGGCGGAAAGATCCATCGCGTCCTCGGGGCGAAGGACGCCGCAACCAGGGCAGAGAAGGTCGAGGCTCGGAGCTGTGGAGCCATCGCCGTCGTTTGGATCACCTTCGCCAGTGTCATCGGTGGCTGCATCGCTTTCGTCGATGGCGTCGCCGACGCAGCCTGAGTCGGAGAAGCGGGCACTGATGAAGGAGCCGTGACGGCCACGAGCAGAGGAGGCCGCTGCCCGTGCGGTGGATTCGTCGCCAGGTCTCAGGGCCACAGGTTGTCAGAAGGTTCAAGTGTGGACGTAGTTGGAAGCCGGAGCACGGGATCACGGATCGAGGCTGAGAAGTATCTCGTCTCATATTCAATGCGCACATCCTCTTTCCTCGGTATTAGCTCATGAAAAAATAGTAAGTTAAATCATTTAGCTGTGGTCTTCGATAAAAGCTAAGAAAAATTATCTTCAGCAAAAGCTAAATCATTTATAGATTTTTAAGAGACGGTAAGTATAAGTTATAATACTTAATTTCTTAAATAGGTTAAATATTCGAAATATATAAAGAAATGCACGTATCTTCATCCTCTCGAGAGTTGGACGAGAACGCAACAGCTATCATCGAACTGAGTTGGTTAATATTTTTATAATATATAATTTTATATTATTAAAATTAATTAAATTTATGAAAATTATAAGTCAAAGTTTGATGTCATAAAACATAAATATCAAGTTTATTTAGTAAAGAAAGAATATCTTTTAATTTGCAACTTCGATTTGGATCTAGGCTTTGCGCAGCTCGCTTTGTTAGCGAAAGTTAAATAGAGAGCTAATAGCGGCTATCTTCGGCTTATTTTTTTTAGCGCTAACTAAATGATAGCTGTGAAAATAGTATATATTAGTAGTAGACCTTCTAACAGCTATAACGAGCTATAACAAAAATTATAACTGGCTATTTTTTCGTGAGTATTAGCGTTAGAGTCAAAACATCAATTAAAATGAAACGGAGGGAGTGTATATGTTGGTACTTCATCACTCAAGCACACCATGCCGTTGCCTTTTTCACAGCATTGCTCGCTGTGCACGAGCCGCTGGAGCCACGCGTCGGCAGATCATCATTACTGAAGCATCAAGCATTGCCATGGCAGAATCCGTCTAAACCATCGATGCAGGACACAGAAGCCAGAAGCAGAGGAGAGCATGACGATACGGCATCCGGCTGCCTTCTGAGCTGATCCTGTTTTGCACTTTCCTTGTGAACCAGACCTCTTCAAGTTGTGCCAGATTTGTCTTCAATATAGCCCGCATTTCGCTCCACTATGACAGATTGCTCACAAGCCACAGCCCAACTCACAAATGATGCCCATATATGCCTGCCTTCCATCATAGCAGATTTCCCACAGGCCACAACTGAAAATTGACAAATGATATGGTTGTCACTACTGATATTATACCAGAATTGTTATAATTTTTTTAAAAAATGGAAAAGTTTTTCGGAAGAACTGTGTATTTACATGGTATCATTCAATTCCTCTGATTTGGAGTAGCATCTGCTATTATTAACAAAGGTCACTTCGGTTAAACTTTCTCAGTACTACTCTAGAAATGCACCAACTTATTTCAACGTCATCACTAATATGCACACGAATAATAAAAAGGTTTATAAAAATGCACGTGTAGTTGAGCTTGCAAAATTTACTTGTTGAAACAAAGAAGCACATCAGACAGAACATAATGATGTGTAAAAAAGGAAATGCTTCGTTCAATATTCTTTCAATCTCACACTTTTTATTTCCTTTTCCGATGCGAAACCTGTTTTGTTTCTTTTTCCATCAAACAAATTTTACAAACTATCTTTATAAGCAGCCAACCCAACATATGTAAAGTAATTTCTTTTGTGAGTAGTGCGTAAATAATTTGTAAAATTTTGTTGATAGATGTAGCATTGCTTGATGGGAAATAACATCTCAACCTCTTGATTTCCCTAATGTAGCCAACATTTCCACTAATCCAAACATCACCTGTCGGTCTCATTTGAGAAGCCTCCTTCGACAGTTTGGATCACCGGATCGGTGGTTTTCCTCCACACGCTTCTCACAGTCCAAATTAGGTCAGGATCACTGACCAGTGGGTCCAGATGCACACCAAGTGACGTCACAGCCTGGAGAGGACCTCAGCCTGGGTTTCCGATCTTGGAAATACAATCCTGACCGTTCGCATTCAGGAGTAGACGCCTCCGCGGACTCGTCGCACCTACACAAATCCATTTCGCCGCGCTCCCGGCGCCGCTCTCGCCCTCGGCGCCTCCCCCCCCCCCCCCCCCCCCCCCACCTCCTCTTCCCTGCGCGCCGCCTCGCCCTCCTCGCCGCTCTCCGGCCATGGCCCCGTTAACATCCGAGGTGCTCAACTACCTAGTTTTCCGCTATCTCCAGGAGTCTGGTGCGCCCCCGCCCCTCTCCACTCTACCTCTTTCCCGTTCCTGTGTCCTGATTTATGAGCCCGAGAGAATTTCGCCTGTTTAGCAGTTGCTGGGTTGGTGGTTCGGGGGGGTGGGGGGATTTTGCGCGGCGGAATGGCTACTTCTTCCGGTTATTTTGTAGTGGATTCGCGCCCTGCTTTGGGGAATCGAGTTAGAATAAGGTAGGGTTTTAGGGCAAGTTGTAGATGCGGTAGGGTTTGCAAGTTGCTCCGGTTGCGTGGGGAATTGTACTATTTCTTTCAATTTTGGGAGGGATCGTGGTAATATATTAGGGGTGAGTTTATATCCTGGAGGTATTATTGCTAGTGTAGGATAGCCTGACTGTACGCTACAATTTCTATTTCCGGTAGAACAGCCGGCAATGGCAAGTTTTTGGTCCTGATTCGACGACCTCTGTTTAATGCCCTCAAATGTAGAAATTTCGTATGGACCTAGCTCAGATTCATGCTATAAAGAGTTTCTTATTGTGGTATTATGTTTAGCAGAAAATCTGATAAATAGCTTGGTAGTCAGGATGTATTTTCTTACTTTCTCTGCATAGCTATTATTTGTTGGAAATGATTATAATTTTGTAGCATCTTCTACTTCCTTAATTTGAACCCCTATTTTAGTTGCTAATTATATCTC
>BCLG01002512.1:34756-46299 GCA_001602295.1 Zoysia matrella | reverse complement strand
ACCATGGCGGTGCGCCACTCCTCCTCGCGCTGGCGGCGCTCGGCTTCGCGCGCCTCGGCCGCCTCCATCCAACGCTCCTCCATCTCCAGCTGCCGCCGCATGAACTCCCGCAGCATCGCCTCCACCTCGCCCTGGTCCGCGGACGGGGTCCTCGCCGCCTGCTTGCGCCTGCGCTTCCTCGCCACACCGGCCGCGTCTCTATCCTCCGCCGCCGCCCTGCCGGCCTCCTCCTCGACCAACATCTCCGCCGCCTCGATCTCCTCGTAGTCCTCGTCATCGCCTTCTCCCCCGCCGCCGCCTTCGTTGTCCTCCGGACGCACGTCCTTGCCCTTGGCTTTCTTACTCTCCAATGCGCGCGCCCTCTCAGCCCTGGCATCAAAGATCCGCCTCATCTCGTCGTGGAACGGGAACTGCCTCGCAGCGGTGGCGCCCGGATCATGTTCGGCGGGCTGCGCGGCGGAGGCCGCGGCGGCCTCGGTGCCCTTGAATCGCGTGACGAGGTTCTTCCACTTGGACTTGCACTGGTCGGGGGTGCGTGCGAAGCCCTGCGCGGCGAGGCGCGCGGAGACGGCCTCCCAGAGCGCCTTGTTGCGCTTGGTGGTGAGGAAGGAGTGGTCGAGGTCGGCGCGGATGGCGAGGAACGCCGCCGTCTCGGCGTGCGACCACTGCGGCAGGCGCTCGCGCTCGAGGGACGAGGACGACGGCAGCGGCTGTGGCGGCGGCTCCGCGGCGAGCGGAGGGAGGGGAGGGAAGTGGTGCGGCGGGGAGGGGGAGAGGAGCGGGTGGTAGGGGTTGGAGAAGGAGGTGTTGAGGTGGTGGAAGGGATCCATGGCGCGCGAGGAGAGAGGTGGCTGCGTTCGTGACGGGGGTGGGAATGGTCTCGATGGCAAAGTGGGAAACGGAATGGAATGGAATGGAAGTCAAGGGGGTTGGGTTGGGGAAGAGCAAATCTGTTTCTTGGATTTCAACGCGGAAACGGCTTGGTTTCATATTGCTTTTCTTGCGAGATCTGGATCCTCTGCGGCAGCCAGCCTGGCCTCTGATCCTCCGAAAATACGGTAAGTAATATAGCATGTTTGATGGTTAATTTTAATTTTTATTAATTAATATACAACAAATAAAGTTCAGAACAAAGAATTATATATATTCTTATATATACACAGTATCTGATTTTTAAACAATAATGTGTTGACTAATATAGAAAAACTGAGATCACAGCTTACATTAGAGACTTTAGTGAATCATTTTAGACATTGACCGCACATGGCTCACAAAGTGCATATGACTCTAAGAGTGATCTGTTATCTCTCACATCACAATTGCTATTAATTGCAATCTATATGTAAAGTATGTGTAAGGTCACATATTGAAAGAATAATGTCTTGTGACTCTTGCAAACATTTGACAAAACGGTTGTTAAGTCACTATAGAATCTAGATTCATGTGCGCACTATCTTTATGTTGTCACGCAAGATTTTTATATTAACATACTGTTTTAGTTAAATGATACTGCTGAACAAGGTTTTTGTGAAATACTACAAAGCAATTTGCAGTTTATATGCTTAAGCTATTTAGCCATTTTATTAATTTTTTTCTATTTTTGTATGTTATTGTTAGCAATATATTTCTAAGATACAGTAAAGATGGCAATAAAAAGTATCGTCTAAGTAAACACTCTAGTTTAGATGATGAAATTTGACACATCATCCATGTAGGTGATGTTTAGGAATTTGAAAAAAAAATATAAATTAAAGATTAAAAATTAATAAATAATTAAGATTTAATAAGATGAATGAGTGAATAATTCTATTGTTTTCATTTTATATCTCAGCCACAATCCTAACTCTATTTACCATTTCCCAAACGCCACGTAAGCCCGAACGGCGGGGCTGCAGCGCGTGCACAGAGGATCCTGATGGCCTCCCTGTGTGGGTCCGGGGAAAATAGGCGTGGGCCAAGGCGGTGCGTGGGGAGTGGCGTCACGCCGACGACACGCCGGCGTAACGCGGGGCCACCCGATCCCATCCGTTCCTTTGCGGCGAAGCATCTCCATTCTCCAGATGACGTTCAGAGTCAGAGAAATGGAGAATGAACTGGATAATCAGTCTCCTGGCGTCCCTCCACATGGCCGCCGCCGCAAGGGTCACCAGCTGCAGAGGGGGTTGCACCGGCCGGCGGCAGCGACAGCAGCCACCACCATTTGGACGGTTTCCCACGTAGGACGCGTCTTCTCGGCTGGAACGCCATGGGTGCCGCCACCTCGCTTGCTGGCTGGCTGGTGCCTGGCGGTGTTCCCATGGCGATCGCCGAGTCGTACGCAGTACTCCTCGGCGGTGGTTGACATCTGTCGCACGCGGCGTGTCGACTCTGGACACCTGATTATTTGCGCGTGGCTCCATTGTCAGTCTTTGGTTTCCATGACAGCATGACTTGTGTTAGGACACGGCAGTAGCAGTTCGTTGCGCGCGTGCGTGCTCCGGTCGCGCAGCAGTCGACAGATTCTTCATCGTCGGCTGTCAACCTTCGCCGGAGCCAGGCGTTGAGCAGGTTGATGCTCGCTTACTTCAGAGATAGCCTATCATGTTCCTGTCGGTAGGCTCCATGCACGGAGACCGGGCACCGGAGGTTGACAAATTTCCCGGCGTAGTCGAAGGGTTTGGCCGGCGGCCGGCCGGTGGGTAGGTGACATGCACACTCGATCGATAATCACATGGCGCCTCCCTTTCAGACACTTGGCGCGCTCCGACGAGGACGGGCGGCGGCGCGCCGGTCATGAATCCGCCTCCTCCTCACCGGCCCTCGCGCGCGATGCCGACGCAGCACGCCAGGAAGCAGGTCACATGCAACAGCGTTCGATCAAACGATAAAAACTCTATCTAAATTCCCCGCTACCATGGCTGCGTTCGGATCAACTACACTGCGCAGCCGCAGCAGCTGTGGCTGCAATCAGGCTATTAAATTTCACTGTAGCATCTACTCGAACAGTCAGCAGCAGCACAAAAAAGTGCATCCGAACGTCGCCCAATGCGTCAAATCAAGCCGCCACTCTGCATTCCACAGTCCAGGAAACTTGTCAAGATTTTCCTTTTCTTTCTCTGCTTTTTTTTTTGGAGAGATTTTCTTTCTCTGCTTTTGATTGATAGGCCGATCGTTCCAAAAAATTGAGGCCCAGAAGTCGCTATATGGGCCTTTTGCGGACAGCCCACCATCGGCGGGCCAAACAAATGGACCAATGAGCCATGCATCGATTGATCCGACTTGCAACTACAGTGGGCCGTACATGCCCCACCAGATACTTTTCCCCATGCCACTTGAAAGAGTTCTCAAACTTCCTTCCCATATTCATTCCTCAAACAGGAGTTCAAATATGGAATACAAAATTTTGCCACACCGGTTCAAAAGCAGTGGCATATAGAGAAATCTCCCGTTCAAAAAACATCGCATTCAATTACCATACCAAACCAGCATCCGTCTAGGCAACTTCCAGTTTTTCCGCTAACAGAAGTTCAACTCAATTTACATAGGTGAAAATGGTCCTGGAGGCTGGAGGTAACCATAATAGCATGGGTATGAAACTAATCTTCAGATGCTTTTCCAGATCCTCCGTACATAACAAATTTACAGTTGATAAAAACGAAAGAAACCCAACTGTATACATGTTTGCTGGTACTTGCTACTAATTGATGCAAGTAACAATTCATAAAGATGATCTCACTAACAGGCAATAATTTAGAAAACAGAGATATGGTATTGATACGGTGCAACACCATTTAACCAACGCAAAACATATTAGCGACAGATAATAATGTGAATAGATGCATATAATTACCAAGCGTGAGCACAAGCACCATAAAGGATAATACAGCAGTTACGAAGAATCAGATAGCCTGCACGATGGCACAGGTAATGCTGCAACCATACTCCGACAATCGAATCTGAAAATTAGACATATATAGCTACTACACCTCAGATAATTAACCCTTAGGAAGAATTTAATCAAGACAAACCAAGAAAAGAACTAAAACTAGCTTGAGAAATAGTGATATTACATTCAGCAAGTGTAACTAGAACCATGCGACAAGGAATAAACATGGGCTCACATTTTACAGCGATGTTAAGACAGAAGCTGTTGGATACCTGCCTTCTGGTCAGCTGTTAGATTTGTGGGGAACTTGATATGAAACTTGATTCTTAGGTTCCCTTTCTTTGAGGGCTCCCTTGTGATTGGCATGCCTTCGCCTTGCACAACTTCTTCATAAGTAGGACTGACGATGGACTTCACAGGAATAGTCAGGCTTCGTCCATCCAAAGTTGTGAGCTGAACTGTGCAACCCGTCAGTGCCTCCGCAAGAGAGATCTTATGAGTGTAAACAAGGTCGTTTCCATCTCTCTTGAACTTGGGATGTTCCCGCTCTTCTACAATGAACACCAGATCTGATGGTATCACGTAACGTGCCTCGTTGCCTTTCTCAGGAAAGGTGATCTTTGTACCCTTCTTCCAACCAGGCTTGATATCTATAGTCAGGATTTCCTCAACATTTGTCGGTTTCCTTCAAAAAAAATGATAAATATAGTCTAAAAAAAAAGGTATTGAAATAACGAGTTTCTTGCATATTCCAGAAAATTTAAAGATCTGCACAAGACATTTAACAAGTTAAAGTTTCGATATAGTACACCAAATCTCAGCAACTTGCACACTGGTTTGGACCCTGGTGCCAGTGCGGCAGGGAGTCAATGTGGCTCTGCCACTGAGAATAAATAGCTACAAACATCATCCACTTGTACAAGTATCAGCACCCAAACAGGCATTCCATGGATTGAAGGTCATTGAATTTGCTAGTAGTAGAAAGCATGTATGAGATGAATGCTCTAGGGTCTCTAGTTTATGAGAGTCATCAGACAAGTTCGACAGCACATATATTTTTTGCACTTTCTCATTCCAGTACCTCTAATCTACCATATTGTTTGCCCTTAGCATGAAGTTTCTATGTTCTCAGTCGTTTCTCTAAGTCTCCATATATCTTGCCCTTAATCAGCTACAAATGTCAACATCCTGTTCAGTGATCATCAAGAGAGTGATACACAATTAAGTAGGGGAAGAAAGTGCGGCCTTTTCTCTAGTCAATAGAAACATGTCCATGTGCAAACCATAATTGGAAGATCTATGAAGAGGGACAATAGCAAGTTAACTTACTGCTAATCACCAATACAACTTTTGTCAGACTTGCTAGCTCAGCAAGATTAGAACAATGCTGGTGGTGATGAGCTATTCCGAAAAGCCTTGTTGTTTGCACAGCAACAGAATGTATATTATGTATTATTGTTAATCTGTATTCTGAAGAGCTAACTGGATTACAAAGGAATCTCACCCAGAAGCGTCCAGGACATCCCTGGAGATCTTCATCTTCTTGGTGGCCCCCTTATACAGGTCCTCCAGGCTGCAAGCCAGCCGCCGCTCGATCGGCGGTGCTTTCCTCTGCGCCGCCCCGCTGGACGTCTCCCCTACGTTGACACCGCCAAACCCCGGGAACCCGTGAGGAACGCCGGGAGCGCGCGGCCCCGCCCCGGCGAACGCGCCCCCGAAAATCTCCGAGAAGATCTCCTCGGCGCTCCTCCGGTTGAAGCGGAACCCGTGCGCGCCAGCGCCATGCGCGGACGCGGAGGGCGGCGGCGCGCCGGCCTTGAGCCCGTCCTCGCCGTACTGGTCGTAGACGGCGCGCTTCTGCGGGTCGCTGAGCACCTGCGAGGGGGCGGGAGAGCCAAGAAGACCGAGATGAGTTTCGCGGCCGCGGAGGCGGTAACGGAGGAGGAGGAGGATGTAGTGGTCGGTACGGTACGGACGTCGTAGGCCTCGGAGACCTGCTTGAAGAGGGAGTCGGCCTGCGGCGAGGGGTTCTTGTCCGGGTGGTACTTCATGGCGAGGCGGCGGTAGGCCTTCTTGAGGTCGTCGTCGGTGGCGCCGCAGCCGACACCCAGCACCTTGTAGTAGTCCACCCCCATCGACGGCGACTGGCTCTCACTGTCGCCAGCGGCTTCGCTCCTCCTCTCGCGAGCTAGCTGGTGCGTTGTTGCTGTTGTCTTCTCTCGCCTAGAGGTCGATGGGTTTCGATCTTCTTGATCAGTTTTCTTAACCAAGATAAAGCGAACGAACAATTAGTTTAGACCTCGATTTGTTACTGTCGTACTAAACTATGTTTTGATTCATTTTATCTCGTTAAAACGCAATTTTGGATCAATTTACCCTTTTATGCGATTTATTTTTTTTTTCAATATAAAAACATAATTTTGAGATCAAATTTTATAAGATAATAAAACACATCTTAACACATGTTTAAAAAATAATTATAAACTTATTATTATTATTTTTAGGATTAATTTAATACATGTCATTATAATTTTGTAAAATTTAAAATATGTCATTCGGGTCCACATGTCATTTAATTGTAGGGCTCTATCTGTCATTGACGCATGAATGACATATTTCAAAATTTACAAAATTGTAATAGCATATATCGAATTCATCTTTTTTTTAAGAGAAAGAAATTTAATATGGAGTAGTAAATTAATCTTTGTGATAGATAACTATATGCAAAGTAATGGTAAAAAATAAGACACATTTTTTAAATATGTGTTATGATTTGCTTTACCATCTTATAAGGTTTTATCTTAAAATTATGGTTGTGTATGAATAATTAAAATAGATAAATTGCATAAGGGTAGTTTGACTCAAAACTATATGTTGACAAGGTAAAATAAATTAAAATATAGTTTAAAAAGTTATTTGAACTTTGGCTATAGTTGAAAAAATAAATTGGACTTCATCCTATCAATACTCCAATAAGGAGTATTCTGTAAAATCGACAAGGTTTCGATGAACCCATGTGATAAATCACAGGGAAATAAAACGTGCAACTAAGGGCGTGGACTGTGCAAATGCTGCAAACTCCAGGCCACCACCGAAAATCTTCTCGACCTGGAGAACATGATTAGAGGAAAGATTTTTACCATTATTCTTTTCGAGCTTGGGCCTGACCCGTCATCCATTGTACTACCCCGCAACCAGGCCCATTGTGAAAAAAGTAATCTTTAAAAATGTTTCCACTAATTATGCTCTCCCCGCCAAGTATCAAAAACTGGCAAAAGGGTCTATATCTCTTTCGGGGGGTTTTTTTTTTCGTTCAAACGCCAAAAGTTCTGTACGGTTGTTGACGAACCCACCATTGAAATGTTCAGCTCATGAATAAATCGGGAAAATCCTTTTCTTTTCTCTCTTTATCACCATTGAAATCAATGAAAATATTTCGCTTCTCCTTGGACGTGATGAGCCACGGGTGGCCATGATCGCCACACAGCCCTTTTCCCCTGAAACCTTTTCATCTTTCGGCTGATGCTGCAGCTCTTTCGCTTTGTTGAAAGGAGGAGCAAACAGAAAGCATGGGATCGCCAGGTTATTTAAACAGCAAAGGACGAGAGGAAGGTCCAGCGTTCTCACACATCAGAGAATAGTTAGAAGTTGGTGGCGGGAGGATGAAGGCGAGAAGGCTGGTGCACCGGTGATGGAGAAGAAACCAAGGCGGATCGTTGATGTGTCGGTTCATTACCATAGCAGTACGTTCTGCTAATCTAATCTTTATATATTAAACACGGTACGTTGTCTCAACTCTCGTTACCTCATGTTGTCTTAAAAAATATTAACAATATTAACCGTCGAATTAAAATCTAACGGTAGATATTAGAAAAGAGAAAAAAATAGATATTATGAAGAAAAAAAATCATTTTCTCCGGTTAAAATAGGAGGGTGCTTCTACTCGACAGGAGCAGACATAAAGGGCCATGCGGATATAAAAAAAAATTCTTATAAATTTATTTTACTTTTATATCTTGCAAGTATATGCTACAATTAAAGACTTATATATGTTATGAAAATGTATATTTAAATACATTAAATTATTTTATCTTCTAAAAATGCTCTTGATTACTATGAGAACTAAGATTCAATCTTTTTTCCGCTTACAACTTCAGTTTTAAAAAAAATAGCTTTGAATGCAATGTTTTAAACAAACATTGCCAATATAAATTAGAAATAATTTAAAATTTATTAAGTTACAAATTTAGAAATAATTTATTTTAAAAATACTTTCTTAAAAGTGTACCAATGCTATATTTTATTAAATATTTTATAGATAATAAGGGTTACACTTATACTTTGAAGACTATATCAACAACTTTTTTTTGAGACTAGAGTATATGTTTATAGAATTTTGTCATCTATGTCAAAGTAATTATACTTTTATTTGTTAAATAATAAATTTAAAATATACTGCTTCAACTAAAGGTGCAAAACAAAAATATACGCGAAAAATACAACAGTTGCCGCACAAATTTTCTAGTTTTTCGCCTAATCATGAAAGAACGCTCATTATCTTTGCTTACTATACATACGGTCCTTCAGTGAGCTAACAGTTCAGAGGATTCCGATTTATACTCCTTTACACAAACGTATTAAATTATCGTCCATAAAACTAGTTTTAAATCGTCAAAAAATTCTCACTTGGGAACATCAGCCTATCAACTCATGCCGCCGCATGCTCAGTCACGACGGCTTACCCGTCGAAATCAAACGAAATGATGATCCCAATTTCCAATTCGTCACCGGAAAGGTCAGGTACGACGATCTCGGCTCTTTTTTGACCAGATACCCTTCACCTGCTCCCTTGTCTAATGGCGTCGGGTGTCCGCCTACGCCGACGCGTGCACAGGCTTCCGTCAGTGGTATTCAGATACTACACGCCCATGCATTTTTAACGACGATGGAAAGGGAAAGGGAAAAGAAGTTGCCGTCGAAGCGACAGGGGCGACAGCTTCGTCTCACCGGAACGTTGACGCCAAAAGACCATGCTTCATCATGTATGGGGTGACCTGGCGAACTTTTCGTCCAGAGCTCTCCGTTACACGCCACCGGTATAGTCCTACGCCATTGGAGAGTGACCGCTGCGAGCTTAACAATGGGTCGGTTATCCTCTTGTGCAGAGATTTTTTCTGATGATTTAAGACTTGTTTCGTCTTGGTTTTGATAACTTGACACATATATGCGAATGATATATAAAATTATTTAATTATCTGATAATAAGTCAATATATTAAATTGTTGAAGCTCAACAAAATAAATTTTAAATTGTCAAATACCCCTGCCGCTAGGAGCAGGAGCAGGAGACGGCCCTGTTCCTGTTTGCTCGTCGACGGCCTGTTTGCTCGCGTGATCAGGGTTGACCATGCAATGCTGCGGAGGCGAGAGCACAGCACGGGTTGGTTGGTGGTCCGTGAGAAAGAATGTTTGCTCGTCAATCAAACACGAAGAAGTCGTCAATCAAACACGAAGAAGAACAAATCGGAGCAATGGAACCATTTACATGCCTTATGTGAAAAAAAAAATCAATCAACTAAGCAAACGAATTTGAATCGAACAGCCTTCCGTTCCCGGGCTAATCACAGGCTCACAGCTTGGATGATCTCTCACTGAACGAACAATGGGGGACTGCCAAAAAAAAATAAATCTCCTTTTCAAGCTAACGCTCCCGACCGGTCCATGGACGTGACGGAGAGGCTGGCGCTGGAGGAGCTGTTGTTGTTGCCGGACCCGCGGTCGCGGTCGGCGCCGCCGCCGGCGCTGCCCTCGCAGAGCGCGAGCGCGTTCTCGAGGTTGGCCACGACGTCGGCCATGGGGGGCCGGTCCTTCCCCTCCATACGGACGCAGTGCACGGCGGTGTACGCGACGAGCTCCACGGCCTCGGCCTCGCCCGCGGCGGGCTCCGGCGCGCGCGGGTCCAGCACCTTGCCGAGCTCCCCGGCGACGATGCTGGGCACGGCGTGCTCGACCAGGTCCACGGGGTTCCCGCCCTCCGCGTCCTTGAAGATGGCGCGTTTCCCCGTCAGCGACTCCAGCATCACCACGCCGAAGCCGTATACGTCGCTCTTCACCGTCAGGTGGTGCAGGCCGTAGTACTCCGGGTCAATGTACCCCATCGTGCCGGCGGCCTTCACCCTCTGGTGCTGCGACTGCGACAGCGACGACGCATCCTCCGCCTCCGGGCCCATCAGCGACAGACCAAAGTCGGAGACGCGCGCCGTCCAGCCGGCGTCCAGCAGGATGTTGGACGACTTGATGTCGCGGTGGATGATGGGCGGCACGGCGTACGAGTGCAGGTACTCGATGCCGCGGGACGCGTCGAGAAGGATCTTGATGCGGAGCTTCCACGAGGAGATTACCGGCGAAGGTGGTGTTGTCCCCGCCGCCGCCGTCTTGGGGTGAAGGTGGTCGTGCAGCGCGCCGTTCTTCATGTACTCGTACACGAGGAGGCGCTCCTCGTTCTCCTCGCAGTAGCCCACGAGGCCGACCAGGTGCTTGTGGTGGAGGCGGGAGAGGAACGCCAGCTCCGAGCGGAACGCGCTCTCCTTATCCTGGAACCACCGGGCGCGCGGACTCGAGTCACCGCGCTTGATGGCCACCTCGCGCCCATCGGGGAGCTTGCCGCGGTACACCGTGCCGTAGCTGCCCTCCCCGATCTTCATCTCCAGCGCGAAGCCCTTGGTCGCCGCGTCCAGCTGCGCGAAGGTGAACTCCTCGGCGGGTTCCTTGAACGACGACGGCCCGCTCCGCTGCCGCGTCATCACGCGCGACAGCTGCCGCCGGAACAGGCTGCGCGCGCGCGAACCGTTGGGCGAGCTGTACGGGCTACTGCCGTTGTTGTTGGTGTCGGCGCCGGCCGCGGCGGCGGTGGCGGTGAGGTTGGGCTGCACGGAGTTGTGCACCCTCTTGTTGCTGCAGAAGCCGAAGACGAGGCAGTACACGATGGAGCAGAGACCCGCGAAAGAACCCACCGCGCCGACGACGACGAACGCGATCCAGCGTTTCGACACCCCGCCGTTACTTGAAGATGGTGAAGCCGGCGGCGGCGGTGGCGACGAAGTAGGCGGGGAAACAGGAGGCGGCGAAGTGGCGCAGAGCCTTTTGCAGATCACGCCACCTCCGTAGGCCGCGCAGAGCTGCGCCGACTGGGGCTGGAAGCCGCAGTCGCACGTGGTCTGGTCGGCGACGCAAACGCCGGGGAGGATCCCCCGCAGCGGCACCTGCGTCGCCTCGAGGCCCGCCGCCGAGGACGACCAGCACTGCACGGTGAAGTCCGTAGAAACAACGCCGCACGTAAAGTTGCCGTCGGCGACGAGGAGCTCGAACGGCGTCCCGAAGGCCGGGTAGTACAGGGTGGTGCTGGGCCCGCCGAGGCTCCAGCACACGGCGGTGTGGTTGGGCCGGAGGAGCCCGCACGCGTGGTTCTCCCCGACGGCGAGACCGTACTGAAAGAGGTCCCGCGGCACGGCGGCGGTGACCGCCGCGCCGGACCCCGAGCAGCGCACGGCTCCGGACGCCTCCTCGACCCCGCAGGCGCGCGTCCCTCCCGCGGCGAGGTACGACACCCTGCCGGCCGCGCCGGAGAAGGCCGTCTGCACGTCGCTACCGCGCGGGCCCCAGCACCGGACGGCGGCGGA
>BCLG01002512.1:0-19105 GCA_001602295.1 Zoysia matrella | reverse complement strand
TTTTTGTTTTCATATTTGATATGGGTTGTTGTAACATCCTAGTTGCCATTCTTCATTGTGCCCTTTGATATATAATATTGACTCTCTTCTGTTGTCTGCAGCAGGTAATTCAAGTATATTTCCCACTCCAGAAATATCAGATATCGCGAATAAGATGTACTCAGAATTTCAGATTAAGTGTTGCAGAAATTACTTGAAAATGCCTGTATTGATTATAAACGAGAAAGAGAAGGAATGTTCGAGGTTTGTGAACAAGAATGGTTTAGTTGAGGATCCTATTGCAGTTGAAAAAGAGCGGGTTCTGATAAATCCATGGAGTAAAGAAGAAAAGGAAATATTTATGGAGATGCTTGCTAAGTTCGGCAAGGATTTCTCTAAAATCTCCAGTTTCCTTACACACAAAACAACTGCTGATTGTGTTGAGTTTTACTATAAACATCATAAATCTGACAGCTTCCGAGAAGTGAAGAAACTTTTAGATCAGCATCAGCAACAGAAACCTACAAGCAATTTCTTAGGAGCTAAATCTGGAAAGAAATGGGATCGTGAGGCAAATGCTGCTTCTCTTGATATTCTCGGTGTAGCATCAGCAGTAGCAGCCCAAGGCCTTGAATACGAAAAAAGAGGGGACAAAATCTCTGCAAAATCTCTCATTCGAAATGGTTCTAATGTTTCTTTTGTGGCGAGAAAATCTTCCAGAGAGTGCCTTGATATTGTATCTTTGCATGAGAGAGAATCTGTTGCTGCAGATGTATTGGCAGGCATATGTGACAATCTCTCCCCAGAAGGAATGAGCTCATGCATTACTAGTTCTGCTGATCCTAGCCAGGTGATTAACATAACAAGAATGGAGCATGCTTTAACACAGGAAATTGATAAAACTGCTGATGACAAAGACAGATTATCAGATGAAGAATGTGAAGTTGACCCAGCTGATTGGAATGATGATGAGAAATCAATATTCATTGAGGCCATGAATAACTATGGGAAGGACTTTGCTCAGATTTCATCATGTGTGAAGAGCAAGTCTTATGAACAATGCAAAGTATTCTTCAGCAAGGCTCGGAAATCACTTGGTTTGGATTTGATCCATCAAGCGGGAGCTGATGTCAGCATGCCAACTAGTGATACCAATGGAGGGAGTAGGGATAATGAGGCCTGTGCTGCTGAAATGGACTCTGCAATTTGTAGCTCGCAGTACTTTGCAAAGACAGAGATGGATGTATGTACTACTGAAAGAGCCATGCAAGGGCCGACTTATTGTATCATCTCTAAGCAGACAGAAGGTGATGGATCAAACGATTGCGATGGTTTAGATGTTAAAACTGAGGAGGGTGAGAATAAAGCAGATAAGATTTGCACTCTTGGTCAGAAACTATTCAGTGACGTGGGTCATCGATCAACATGTGGTCCAATTGATATCAATTGTCCTGAAACCACAGAGAAGCTGGAAGGCCTAGATGATACTGTTGACCAAATGCATATGCAAAACAACAGTGCCATCATCTCTTCAAAGGAGCAGCTGGAAGCCAGTATAGAGGGATTTTCACACCCTGCTCTTGATACTGCACTAGTGAAAGCTGGAAATTCTGGCCCTCCTGCTAGCATAGCTGCAGAGACTGATATTAAGGAAAATGTTCGCCAGCTTTCAAAAATGACTGGTGCTTCCTCCATTAGTACTGTATCTACTTCAAGCTATCAGCATTCCATACCAGGCGATAAGCTCCCTGCAAAACCAAAGCAACATGTTACACCTCTTACTCCAAAGGATTTAATGCCTGTGCAGTTCAGTTCTGTCCTTCCTGATCCTACCTCAATTCGTTTTCAAGGCATAGCGTCAATTACTAATCCCAACTTTAAGGACACTGGCAACAAAGCCTGCAATGCTTTAGAAGCCAAAGACATGAACAAGTACCCATCTTTTAAAGACCAATCTCAATCTGGGCAGCATACCTCATTGTTTCGCAACATTAGTGGTTACACGAAACATGTAGCAACTGACTCACCAATTTTTTCTGAAAGAAATACAAGCGGCACTGAGAGCACTTCACAGTCTGATCAGTTCACTGTAACAAAATTTCAGAATGGCAGGTCCAGCAGCTTGGGCGTTCCCAACACTACTGATGGGATTCACTGGGACAGAGGACACAGTGAAGTGTCGAATGGCTCTTTGAGGCCTTACTCTTGCAATACATGTTCTGAGGGTAATGAGCAGATAAAGCGACCAGGTGATGTCAAGTTGTTTGGGCAGATTCTCAGTCATCAATCCTCCTCACAAAATTCTGGCTCATCATGTAATAGTAGCAAAAGCAAACCATCCTTACCAAATGTTGACACAGCATCTATGAAACTGTTGAACAACCCAAGGGATCGGGTGCCTTGTTCTTCAAAGCCTGCAGTCACTGCACATTTGGGACTGGCTGACAGATCGTTGAGGAGTTATGGCCATTTGGATGGAAGCATGGCACAACCTGAGCCTTTGCTCGTGATGGCTAGGTGTAAGACATCCTTGTCCGGTGTACCATTTTACTCAGCTAAAAATGGCACACTTGGTGTGTTTTCAGATTATCAACAGCCTGTCATGCAGGCACATCAATCAGATCAAAAGCGTATGGAAAGATTTTCTGATCCTCACAAGAGGAATGGAATGGAATTCATATCAGGGTTCCAGCGGCCTGGTAAAGTTAGTCGGTTCAGTGGTGCTGGTGTCCTTGTTAGTGGTGTTTCTGATCCTGTGGCTGCTCTCAAGGCACAGTATGGTCCGGGTTCTAAGATTACGAGCTGTGATGTGGACTCTTGGAAGGACATAGGAAGCAGGTAGCGTTGGTAGTGGTAGTAGCTCTGGTGCATGTTTTCTTGCTCCTTGTATTATATTTAGTTTTTGTAACTCAAATGAAGTTAAAGGAGGGAAAGTGAATGGCTTTCCTGCCCATACTACTTTAGGCGTCGCAGTAGTTTTTGGTTTTCTTCTGGCATTAACATTTCTACACTCGTGCTAGTTTGACCTGTCAACAGTGGGCAAAGCACTGTCGGTTTGCTAGAGGTGCTGTCCACAGGTTGACTAGATGTTGGTAGGGTTTTATTTATCAGTTTATGCAGAAACCTCACAGATCATTGTAATATGGTAATGCTTAATGTAGTATCAGTCAGATGGGAGTTTTGGTTTAAGTTCTCTTGGCCATTGCCTTGTCCTTTGTTTCTTAACTGACATTTTCAAGGTTGTGATGTGTAGCCAAGTAGCCAACTGAACAATATGCTGCTCATTTCACGGGGGGGAATTTCCGTCTCTCGCATTTGAATTTTCCTTCTACTAGCTGCCGTTAGG
This sequence comes from Zoysia matrella, assembly GCA_001602295.1. Lineage (NCBI taxonomy): Eukaryota > Viridiplantae > Streptophyta > Magnoliopsida > Poales > Poaceae > Zoysia > Zoysia matrella. The sequence goes on along the minus strand of BCLG01002512.1, from coordinate 15,780 downwards.
ATTGCCTTTCGCCTTCACGAGTTTCTTCTGGCGTCCGATGGTCCAGCACCAGTTGCTCTTACGCAAGCTATCTTGTACTCCGCTCGATCCTGTCATACGAACGGAGAGCGACAGCTCGGATAGTCACGGAAAATGGGCACAGCGCCATGCCAACGACATGAAGCCCTCGCCTCTCTTGCCCTCCTTTTGTTTCTTGTTTGCTGGGTTTGTTCGGAAGAGCTGGTTTTTCCTCTCCTATTAAATAAGTAGTATCTGTTTTTAATACGCACATACTCTCGTATCACTACATACCTTCGTATTTCGTATACAATTTTTAGACTTATAATTACACTTAGCATTTATAAAATCGCGTCTTCGAAGATATCACTGCATCCTCTGTGTGCGACGGAGATATCATTAGTTAATTATAAGAGGTAAAACCTCTGAGACGTCACGGCGTCCGATCCGGGAATCGATCTCGCGACGGGCTGAGTCGGCAGCTCCGACTTTGCCACCGAGCCGAAGGCTCGTTCAGCTCGTTCTCGGAAGAGCTGGTTGTGGCTGTAGACAACAGTAAGTTATTTTTTGAACTTAACCAGCACAATCAAACGGAGTCTTTGTTCTTCAGCCAATACTAATATATAGGCTCATAGATGAAATTTAACTGCTGTCAGAACAATTTTTTTTGGACATGATTTATGCTAGGATTTGGATGGTACGCAAGCTCTCTTTCACGGAAATTTCATAGGACTGAAAAAAGCGCCAAATGAATAAAATAGAGTACGCCTTGTCTCCTGGTTTACCCAAAATCGTCCATACGCACACCGTCGCGCCCGCTCGCGCACCCGCACGGCCGCACCAGCCCTGCGCCAGCGCCGCCACTCTCTCTCTCTCCACTAAAGCCCTAACCTATCGACCGCAGCCTTCTAGAACCTTGTCCCATGGCGCTCCTCCGAGCTCTCAGGCGAGCCCTCCCGCCGCTCGCCTCGCCGGCGGCGGCTCTCCCGCGGCGCGGCGCACACCCGCTTCCTCCTCCCGTTCCTCTTCGGTTCCTGGATCCGATCGGGCTCCGCCCGTTCTCCGCCGCCGCCGCCACCGCGTCGCAGGCGCCGGCCATGGGGGCCAGCCTCTTCGGCGGGCTTATGGACACCCGGTTTCCGAAGCGGCGGCCGGGCTTCGCGAACCGGAGGAAGAGGGCCAGCCTGCGCCCCAAAGGTGCGGGGATTTTTTCAACATTCCGGCTTTCCTGTAGTCGAAATGATTTCATCCGGACTCTGCCCACATCTCTGTACCTAGCATTACTAGCTGTTCTGGTTGTAATCCATTAATTTAGAGTTTTGTTTTGTTTTGTTTTTTTTTTTTGAAAATGAGAGAGAGTTTTGTTAGGTTTGGGTTAAATTCAGTTCCGCTGCTTTCTCAATTGCGTACTCGATGGTGATGCCAGGTCCGTATGCCTGGGTGACGTGCAAGCCAGGAGAGCCCATTCCGGTAAACCAGCCGAACAAAGGGAGTGTGCAGGGTAGGAAGGAGAAGAAGCGGATCAAGCAGCGCAAGGCCTTTATCATGGTGACCATTCCTTCCATTCTCTATATGCTCATATGCTGGCCTTTTGTGAAGTTTCATCTTGATATGCTGCCACATACCTGCTATAGTACCTAGTTTATTCCATGCTTAAATCTCAAACCTATCTCAGCCTGTTGCGTGGTTCAGGAAGCTCAAAGAATGGACCAATGAAATCTTGACACTTGAGGAGATGTCACCACTCACCAGATAATCATAAATATCATGAAGTGGTGGAACTACCTTGTTGCTATTTCATATGTTTTATCCACTTCACTCACCATAGATTAAGCAAACAGTCACACGTCTAATGATATGCTGTTTAGTACCCAGAGGACTGTCCTGTGGCCTCTATTGAATCAAATCGATGGTACCAATGTATCTCTATGAGTCTATGTCACACTTTCTATGATGTCACTCGTAAATTCTTGGAACAGAAGTCTCTGTTTATAGAGTAGTTGATATGTCGCCCTTATTTTCTGGATAAATTCTTACTTGCATGTCTTGTTCAGGCTGAAAAGAAGAAGCGTCAAGCACAGTATTCTGCTGCTGTTAAGAGAAAGGAGGCAGAACGGACTGAAAGGAAGATGGCTGCTGTTGCAAGAGATCGGGCATGGGCGGAGAGGTTGATAGAACTAAAACAACTTGAGGAAGAAAAGAAGGCCGCAATGGCTTAAGGAGCTACTCCCCAAAACGGCAAGGCATCTAACTTGTTTCTGCTTCTATGTTTTATCCATACCCTCCAGATAGGCTGTTTACTTTCTGTACAACAGTTTCAAGAACGCCAGGATTCTTTTGGTGGAATGATAGTTGTACTATTTTGTTCAACAGTAATACTAAATGCTAGAGCTGCATTTAGTATGAATCTCATCAATCCATTTTGTTGTAATGGATCTGTTTGATGTATCTATAATAAGGGATATGATTTTTGCTGTATGCTTAAGACCTGGAATGACTCACTACTATTTTGGTAAAAATTTATGGTACAGAGCTCCAGATGAAGTTATCGCCAGTATTTAACAAGTAATGTTTGCTAACCTTCTGTTCACTGACCAACTTCCTCTGCTACCCTGTCTCTGTGTTTCGGTGTTAACATATTGTGTTGCAGAATTCCGGAACATCTGAATGATAATGGCTATCTTGAGTCCTAAAATTTGTGGAATATCTGAATGATAATAACTATATAAATCAACTTCCTCTGCTACCCTTTCTTTCTGTTGGTAATCACTGCCTCCAGTCGTCACAAGTTCTAATCTTCCTGGTAGTTTACTTCCCTGCCTGTGGTACTCTGGTCCGAGCTCTCACGTGACTTAGCGCATGCCTTAACCTCTTCAACTGGAAGATTTCTCCTTCTAGCCATGATGGCTGTTGTGGTGCTCAAGATAGGATGAATGAATAAAAATACACACACAATTGTATACATACTCTCTTCGTTTTTAAATTGATGTCGTTGTTGATTTCTAATATTAACTTTAATTATTCATCTTATTTAAATTTTTTTTTATAAATATCATATATTTTGTTATAATTTGATTTGTCATTAGAGTTATTTGAATCCTATCTTAAAATTTTACACATTTGAACTAATTTTTTAAATAAGATAAATGGTCAAAGTTGATATTAAAAATCAACGGCGACATTTATTTAAAAACGGAGGGAGTATTCAATATGGAACACTAGATACACTCTATTTAGGAATTCACTGTTGTCATAAAGAAATAGAAATCACACCAAGCGTCTGTATATACACACAGCTGTCGTGTGGTTTGACCTCATATCCATCGAGTCAGTTTCTTGAACCCATCTTATTGGAAAAACTAGAATTCTACATGATGCAAAATATTTTGGCTACCATATGAAAAAAAAAGTATACCCGCTCTTGGTCATCTGTACTACTCTCCTCTAGCTCAAATATCTACAGAAACATAATTATTCGACCCAGGAGGAAGCTATCCAAATGAAAACGACAAGTCCACAGGGACTGACCCAAGTGTTACTAATCTTTTCTTTTCATACACGATGGAGCATAAAAGATATCATACAAGCGTCGAATACCAATTACCAAGAACCAGCCTAGCAGTACCGTTCTCTTGTATCACGCCGCCATCGCCACCTACAGCACCAAAAAAAAAAATGTTAAATGCTGCAGAAAAGAAATGGGGACGAAAGTTGTAATATATATATATATATATATATTCTGCGCTGGTATAATTGTAGCTGTGATAAGTTTACCGATTCAACAAAAAGAAAACCTTAGTAGTGATTGATCTGTTCTTTTGTCATCAAGAGACTGTCCTCTTGCTGTTTAGCCCTGGTTTTCCAGTGCTGAATTCAATTTAACGAAGAAACATAGCTCCCATATGCTGCCAAAAAAAAAGAACGAGAGTAACTAAACAAATATTTTTTCGCTGAGTACCAGCAGTAGTCCCAGCGTGGATTAATCTTGGACATGCGGTTTACCCCGTATCGGGCGTTCCTGTAGGCGCAGCAGCCGCAGGCGCAGATGCAGACGAGCGCGACGAGCGCGACGACCATGAGGATGGAGATCTTTCGCCAGTCCTGCCGGATCTGCTCCATCACCCCGGCCTTGCACGAGTCGCACTGGTAGCACAGGATGTTGGGGGCGTTGTTCCACTTGTAGCAGTCCTCGTCCTGCGTCCCCACCGGCACGCCGCCGCTGTACTGGCACGATGTTGGTGGCTTGCAGCAACCAGACTGCAGGAGGTAGATAGGTTCAGAGAAGAAGAAGCAGAGTTCAGAGTGAGCAATATATAACAGAGTTACAAGAGTACTACCTGAATCGGCGTGAGATCATGCTGGACGTAATCCATGGGCGTCCAGTTCTCAATCTTGTCGCAAGCCTTGGACCCAACGACGCAAGCAAGCGCCGGCTGCCAGTACTTGGTGTCCTGCATGTGGTTCCTGAGCCACGCGGAGTACTCCTCGGTGTGGTACTCCCGGTACGGCCTGCCGGGCACCTGCGTGCCGCCGCCCCCCGCCGTGACGGCGAACGCGAACGCGGTGAGGCCGAGGAGCGCGGCGATGAGCAGGATGACGATGGCGAGGTACAGCCAGAGCGCCCAGGCCACGTGGAAGCACGCGCCGACGAAGCCGGCCAGCGAGACGACGAGCATCACGAAGCCGACGACGAGCAGCGGCGTCTGCAGGATCGACGAGCACGTCGTCGACGACGTCGAGCCCTTCGTCAGCCACAGCCCCGCGCCGATGATCGGGACGGAGGCTAGCAGCGTCGCCAGGTTCAGGTAGCCCACCAGCACGTTGCTGAAGCGGTAAGGGTACATCTTGATCGATTTGGTTGTAGCTGCTGGTCTCGCTGCGTTGAGTTTGTTCTTCCCGCTTTGTTTCTCTCTTTCGTGCCTATAATGTGGTGTCCTTTGTTTATATGATCCGGCTATGATTGATGCTTGGCTTTGGTCTATCGGCTCGATCCTGGTTTCGAGTGGAGTGGTCTGGTGCAACGCAAGAAGGAAGAAGCCTGCCTGCTTTTGCTCGTGACCCCCTTTGGATCGAGTTTGGAATTGCTTTTTGATCCTGGTGACTGGGCACTGGCTCTTCAAGGATTGTTTTTGATTCTGGAACAAAAAATGCGACGGCGCCTTTGCTTTAATGGTGGCATGTCTTTAACGAATAATGCTGTGTGATGGTTGTTTGGGAAATCACTTTTTTAAAATGAAGCTTTAATTATCTCTCGTTCTCTCTCTGCACTATACTTCCATGCTTACATGTGTTTTCGTTGATTCGAATGTCTTTTCAGAGTGGTCAAACACACTTACACACACGGACACATAGATCTTGTGCTCTGCGATACAAGAATCCTTGTGCTGGAATAAGGATAAAATTAACGTCGTCTCCTTGATTTATTTCCTGCGGTCGAACTGATTCTGCATCTGAAGAAAAGGAAGCATCAGATCAGAACTATGGCCGGAATTTCTTGGGGGACATGGACGCCTTAGGAGCCCCAACGAACAATCCGTGCACGAAAACAAGATGCTTAATCATGAAGTAAAAAAATACAGCACCACTACATCAGGGAGGAAGGAAGAAAGGAGGCTGGCCGACGAGACGACGCAGCCCTTTTTCCCATCCACGTCCACGAAGCAAAACAAAACCAAGTGCGTGATCGACGAAGCAACCCCGGCCGCTTTTCTCGCTTGCTTGTCTCGCGCCCAGCTGCGAATCAAAAGCGGCTCGTATGCGCGTCCGCTTTTACCATCTTTTCAAAAAATTTGAGCAGGATAAGAGGGCGCTTTTGAACCTTTGGTAGGAACGCCGCGGCCAACCAGAGGCATACGCTTGGGATCCGTTCAAACGCGAAACGGCAGGTGTGGCGCCGCGCGCCGAGGAGTTTCTTTGAATCATGGCGGCAGAAGCTTTTGCTCGTTCGTTCGTTCGTTAGAGCTGGTGGGTTTTTGAGGAGCTCGAGAAATCGAGAGAACACATGGAGTGTTATATTTTTCCCTTTCTTTAGCTTGAGCAGTGACGTCTGGAGATGGACAGTGATGGTATATCTATCTCGTGATTGGCCCTATAATAAAAAAAACCTTTGTCAATCAGCTGATACCTGCATGCTCTGAGATATTGCCAAGCATGGATCATGAGACGGCGGTATATCCACTGTATCAGTGAGATGCGAGGCGATGGAGAAGACTAAAAGCGATGCAAGCATTCATGCAAACACACAAGGTCCCTCCTGACGCAATGATTCACTGGTGATTGCTTCGTCGCAGAGGGAGGGAGGGGGAGTGGCGACGAAGAGTGGTGGTGGCGCCAGCGTCAGATGAGCAACCTTTACGAATTACGATGGAGAAGAAAGGAAAAAAGACGGCAGGGCTCCGTGAGGGACGAGCTAGCAGCGGCCCGGCAGGCCTGGAGCTAGCGGAGATGATTCTACAAACAACTAGCATGATTACGTTTCGTCATCAATCGATACAAAAGTTTGTGGATCTTTGTCATGCATGTCTCAAGTACGACGAGTGAGCTTCTGGTCAATCTGCAAATTTTGACATACTAAAATTGACGAAGCAAGGGTAGACATTTTGCAGTGCAAATGAAATATGAATTCTTGAAATAGGATGATGTGTACAGTGATGTCATAACCAAATGGGTTTGATTTATCATTTACCTATTCCAGGGTCAATACTACCGAGTCTTCAAACAAAAAAAATAGGACTAGATGCGGTCGCGCCGCAAAAGATTAGAGAAATTAATGTTTCTCTGTTTAATTGTCTACTGGACCTGCGTTTGCATTATATTCTGACTTGGTTAAAACTAGTTGCAAAGCTAGACGGGAAAACAAGGTAGTGCCTGTATGGTATTTGTGTCTAATTTTTATGTAATTAACCGCTGTTAATAAGCTTTATAGTGTAAAATGTTTTGATTTACCCTGGTGCCAGCGTACAAGGGAAACACACATTGGTGAAAGGTTAAAAGTTGTCAAATCAACGAGTGGAGTATATACGAGCTGCAGAGATGGAATTATTTCTTTTGCCAGTTGGTTTATCAACTTGGTTTTATTTGTCACTGATGGATGTCTTTTCCGACTGTTTAGTGGCTGAACAATGTATGTATTCATCAATCAATCGACTGCTAGATTCATTTCTCTCATCCTATTTTGCATCCATATCTAATTCTAATAGTTTGAATGGAGAAACCTTTATGTGCACGCTACTTTCTTGTACATGACTATTGATTGTTATAAATGGTTTTATGCTGATTCTATTAATAACTAGCATGATTGTGTTTCGTCATCAACCTATATAAAAGTTTGTGGATCTTTGTTATGCTTATCTCAAGCAAGACAAGTGAGTTTCTAGCCAGTCTGCAAGTTTTGACATAATAAAGTTGACGAAGCAAGGCTGGACATTGTTAGATGGTTGTGTAAATTCAGGAGGATATACCATGAAGTTGTTACCATAGATAAGGATATAAGTTGTTTGTATTTTTGAGATAATCACGGTAACAACTCATGATCTATCCTCTCCTTGTAAGCCACGGCGATGGCTGTTATCGCTCTTATAAAAACACGAAACCGTCGGCCCTAGGGGACATCGACGTTAATACCAATACCTTCCATTGCCTTCTGATTATTCTCATGGTAATCAGAGCCAATTAAGAGAAGATCTCATCCACCAAAACTATGGTCAGTTCGTCCTCCTCCATGGTCAATCCATCGATGAACCAAGCCGTATCTGAGAAGCTTACCAAGGCAAATTATGCACTATGGAAAGTACATTCTCGCGTTAGTGAGGGGCACGCGTTTTGAGTCGTTTCTGACCGGCGCAGCGAAGGCCCCCACTTCTACCTTGACAGAGAAACAAGGTATCAAGGACATCGTTATCGTCAATCCAGAATATGAAGAATGATTGGCGACAGATCAGCAGATTCTCGGTTTCCTGCTGACAAACATGACCAAAGAGGTCATGATGGGAGTGGTCAAGTGCACAATGGCCGCTGAAGTCTAGGCTATCATCGAATCGTCAAACTCGTCGGTGACCAAAGCCCAGGCTGTCAATACTCGCATTGCCCTTGCGACAACAAAGAAAGGTGATCTTTCAATCATGCAATATATCAGAAAAATGCGAGCTCTCGGAGATGAGATGGCCATCTCTGTAAAACCCCTTGACAACGATGAACTCGTGTCATATATTTTGGCTGGACTAGATGATGAGTTTAATCCGATCGTGACCTCTCTGGTCTCTCGAGTTGAACCAGTCACGGTTTCAGAAGCATATGCCCAACTACTTGGTTATGAGCAGCGCTTGGAGATGCTACGCGGTGGCGCTGACCTGCACTCGGCTAACATGGCAAACCGAGGTCGTGGGGGACAGCGCGGTAGTGGAGGATTTCGTGGTGGCATGCCTGGCCGAAGTGGTGGTGGCAATAGAGGAAGAGGACGCACAAACAAGACACCTCGCCGGAACAGTCAGAACAAAAGCAACAATGACATCAGGCCAAAGTGTCAAGTATGCCGAAAAAGGGGTCACACCGCCATAGATTGTTGGCACAGGTATGATGAAAGTTATGTGCCTGACGAGAAGTTTGCAGGGGCTGCGGCATCATATGGTGTTGATACAAATTGGTATGTGGATTCCGGAGCTACAGATCATGTAACCGGTGAGTTGGACAAACTTGCAGTTCGTGATCGCTACAAGGGCAACGACCAAATTCACACAGCAAGTGGATCAGGTATGGAGATTACTCATAGTGGTCATTCAGTTGTGAAAACCCCCTAATCGTGATCTTGTTCTTAAGAATATTCTTTACTCTCCTAAAGCTGATAAGAGTCTAGCATCTGTCCATCGCATTGCATCTGATAATTCTGCTTTTCTGAAATTTCACCCAATTTTTTTTATGATAAAGAATCAGGCAACGAAGAAAACTTTGCTTAAAGGACCATGTCGCAAAGGACTTTATCCTCTACCTTCATCAGCACCACTACCTTCAATAAAACAAGCCCTTGGAGTAGCTAGACCATCTCTTCAACAGTGGCATAGTCGATTAGGACATCCCTCTACACAAATTGTGGAGAGGACCATTAGCAGTTTTAATCTCCCTTGTTCTCTTGATTCAAATAAACAGTCAGTTTGTGATGCGTGTCAAAAAGCTAAGAGTCATCAACTACTTTATTCTAGATCTCAACATGTCTCTCAATATCTTTTAGAGCTCATATATTTTGATGTTTGGAGCCCTACGCCCACCTCTGTTGGAGGCAAGAAATACTATATAATTTTCATAGATGATTTCAGTAAGTTCATATGGATTTACACCTTAAAATTTAAGTCTGAGGTGTTCCAAAAATTTCATGAGTTTCATAATCTTGTTGAGCGCCTTTTTGGCAGAAAAATCGTCACTGTGCAAACTGATTGGGGAGGAGAATATCAACAGCTACACACATTCTTTACAAAGATAGGTATTACACACCATGTATCATGTCCTTATGCTCATCAACAGAACGGCTCAGCTGAAAGAAAACATCGTCACATTGTTGAAGTTGGCCTTGCTACTCTTGCTCATACCTCTGTACCACTCAAATTTTGAGAAGATGCTTTCCTTACTGCTGCATATCTAATAAATAGAACCCCTAATCGTGTCATACAATACGAAACACCTCTAGAGCATTTTTTTCATCGAAAACCAGAGTACAACCTCTTACGTACTTTTGGTTGTGCCTGTTGGCCCAATTTGAGACCATATAACTCTCACAAACTTCAGTACCGTTCAACACAATGTGTCTTCCTGGGATATAGCATCTCTCATAAGGGTTTTAAATGCCTCGATCCTACATCTGGGAGAGTTTATATTTCTAGAGATGTGGTGTTTGATGAATCTGTTTTTCCCTTTGAGAAAATACATGGTAGCTCTGGCAAAAGACCTCGAACAGAGATTTCTCTTCTACCAAACTCATTACTTAATCTTGATATATTTATTCCTGGGGTTAACACATCTGATGGTCATATGGGTAACTCTTCTACTAATCTTTGTGAAGAATTTGGAGTTTTTTAGAACCAAACTGCAGCAAATACTGAAGCACATGAAGCAACAATTGGAGAAGTGCAACCTGAAGGTGATCTGCCAGTTCCATGTGATGTACATAGACAGGAAACTCCACTTCAGAATAGCACAATCCAATAGAAGTCAACACACCTGATGAAGTCGCATTAGGTTTGTCGACAGGGGGACAAGAGATAGCACCGACAGTCACAGCTAAAACTTCTTTTGAAATTTCTACACGTCCACATACAAGGCTTCAAAGTGGCATTCGTAAAGAAAAAGTTTACACTGATGGTACCATTAAATATGGTAAGTATGGTTGTTTTACATCTACTGGTGAGCCACAAAATTTAGTGGAAGCTTTGACCAATGAAAATTAGAAAAGTGCCATGGATGCTGAGTACTTAGCCTTGCAGAAAAATAAAACTTGGCATCTTGTTCCTCCACAGAAGGGTAAAAATGTTATAGATTGTAAATGGGTCTACAAAATTAAGAGAAATCAGGATGGAAGTTTAGATAGATATAAAACTCGTTTGGTTGCAAAAGGATTCAAGCAAAGGTATGATATAGACTATGAAGAAACTTTTAGTCCAGTAGTAAAAGTTACTACTATTCGCATCATCTTATCCTTAGCTGTCTCCAAAGGATGGACACTTCGACAATTAGATGTTCACAATGTCTTTCTCCATGGCATTCTGGAAGAAGAAGTGTACATGAGGCAACCACCTGAATATGAAGATAAATCTTATCCCAATTTTATATATAAATTGGACAAAGCACTATATGGGCTCAAACAAGCACCACGAGCTTGGTTTTCAAGACTGAGTAAGAAACTTGTTGAGCTCGATTTTAAAGGATCTAAAGCAGATACATCTCTATTTTTCTATAATCAAGGTGGGATAATTATGTTTCTGCTCATTTATGTTGATGACATAATTGTGGTGAGTTCAAAACAGGAAGCTGTGCCAGCGTTACTACAAAAATTACACCAGAAATTTGCACTCAAGGATTTGGGAGATCTACATTACTTCCTTGGGATAGAAGTAAACAAAACTTCAGATGGCATCATCTTGACACAAGAAAAATATGTGAATGATCTACTGAGCAAAACTGGGATGGCAGACTGCAAACCTGTAAGTACTCCCCTATCCACAAGTGAAAAGCTGTCTTTACATAAGGGATCAGCCTTGGGACCAAATGATGCAACCCAATACAGGAGTGTTGTAGGAGCTTTACAATATTTGACTTTAACAAGACCTGATATTGCTTTTTCTATTAATAAAGTATGTCATTTTCTGCATGCTCCAACTACTGAACATTGGGCAGGTGTGAAGCGAATTTTGAGATATCTGAAGGCTTACCCAAAACTAGGATTGAAGCTATCTAAATCAACCTCTACTACTGTAAGTGCATATTCAGATGCTGATTGGATAGGATGCATGGATGACAGAAGATCAACTGGTGGATTTGCAATTTTTCTAGGCTCTAATCTGGTCTCATGGAATGCCAAGAAGCAAGCCACAGTTTCTCGCTCTAGTACTGAATCAGAATATAAAGCCGTTGCTAACACAACTGCTGAGATTATGTGGATCCAAACATTGTTACAGAAACTCAATATTTCATCTCCTCCTGTTACTAAAATATGGTGTGATAATCTGGGTGCCAAATATCTTACTGCTAATCCTGCATTTCATGGCAGAACAAAACATATAGAGGTTGATTTCCACTTCGTCAGAGAACAAGTACAAAAAAGACTTCTGCAGATTGATTTTGTTTCTACAAGAGATCAAGTTGGTGATGGCTTTACAAAAGCACTAGCTGCACGACAGCTTGAGAACTTCAAGTGCAATCTTAACTTAGGTAAGTTATGATTGAGGGAAGGTGTTAGACGGTTGTGTAAATTCAGGAGGATATATCGTGAAGTTGTTACCATAGATAAGGATGGAAGTTATATAAGGATAGAAGTTGTTTGTATTTTTGAGATAATCACGGTAACAACTCATGATCTATCCTCTCCTTGTAAGCCACGGCGATGGCTGTTATCGCCCTTATAAAAACACGAAACCGTCGGTCCTAGGGGACATCGACGTTAATACCAATACCTTCCATTGCCCTCTGATTATTCTCAGACATTTTACAGGGAAGGCCCAGAGCTGCATGGTTGATAAGCTAGTTCATGGATAATAGCCAGAAAACAACACATAGTGGAGACACGCTTATCACATCAGTTAGCTCGTCACTTCTCCATCTTCAATGATCTCCAACTCCGCAACTCTAATAGAATTGACAAATTCTTTCAAAGGTTATCTGAGTCATCTCGAGTATCCTTGCTCAAGGTGCTAGATCTAGAAGGTTCTAGGTGCATTACCGGGAAGATCCAACGCTACCTCAAGGATATCTGCACAAAGATGTTACTTCTCAAGTATCTTAGCTTAAAGGGCACTGATATTACCCAACTGCCAAGTGAAATCAACAACCTCCGCGAGCTGGAGGTATTGGATATCAGAGAAACCAAGGTGTATGTGAATGCAACAGCAAATCTCTTGCTATTGAAGCTGAAGCGTCTACTTGCTGGTCAAATTGATTTGAGTCCAAGCAATTATGAAATCATTCACAGCGTCCAAATTCCTCACAAGATCGACAAGATGGTAAATGTTGAGGTATTCTATAATGTGAAGGCTTGGAACAGTGATGATTTAAAAGGTATTGGAAAGCTATGGCAGCTAAGGAAGCTTGGTGTGGTTATCGATGATAAAAATAGTCACCTCAAGGAGTTGCTTCGAACTATCAGCGACCTACATGAGCGTCTCAAAAGCACCGGCTCGTAAGCCATTGCAAGGACCAGGTTCCAAGACGCATGAATGTCACCTCCGACCACCAGTTCCGGAAGGAGACTGTAGGAGTAGAATTTTGCGCTACACGAAGCAGCAGGAAACGGGCCAGAGACAAATTACGATCGATTACAGTGCAACCAGCTCATAATTGTTGCTCCAACACCCGTTGATCTCACTCACGTCGAGTCCGACACGAGGTCAACCACATTGCTCACTTTCTGGCGTCCAATAAAACTAATTTTGCATATCGGATCATGCGGCCCAAAAAGTACGGTGATTAAACCACGCGGCTCATAAGACAGAAAAGCCCATTCGTAAATGGGCCGTCTCCGAGATCAGAGGTTGCCCGCTTCCAACGATTGGCATTTTCTCCATATAACGTAGTGGAAGTCCGCAATAATTAAAACAAGTCAAACGTTTGGCATTTTCTCCGTCTGTTAATACATATTTCCACTGTACTATTTTTTTAAAAAAAAAAACTTTGGCTGTGAATCTCTATACTCCGAACGGATGCGTATTGGCGCGCACCCAAAAAGTCGGTGGTACTACTATCCAGTACAGTGAAGAGGTGACCCGTCCCTTGGAACCCTTTGAAGAGTCCTCACCATGCCAGCTGCTGCAGCGGTCGTGAGGTCCCGTCCCGCAGCGTAGCCTCGTCTCCTCTCACCTCATCTCCTCGCCCTCGCCCACAGAAGAGACACGGAGAAGCGTGAGAAAAGCTTTGCCGCTGCTTGCTGGTGCCGTCCCGTATGTTTGTCGTCAGAGGCGTGCGGCGATCGATCGAGCTCTGAGGGACGGATCGGACCGGCAGAACGTACCGGGCGTGGCCCAGATGGGGTCGCAGCCACATGTGTCGTGTACGCCTCAATTCGCGCAGGACGACTTCGTCGACTTGCAAGAACAGTGCAGCAACGCGGGAGATTTGCCGTACCGGGCGTGGCCCAGACGGGGACGGGCAGGAGCCAGGAGGACAGACGGCGAGCCGTGGTTTCAAGGGGTTCGCCGTGCGACACCGTGCTGATCGATGGATTTCAAAGCAGACGGCACCGCTGTTCGTGATGCACGCACCGTCAGGATGCGTTCCTGCTAACCACTAGTTGCAGGCACTCCAACCTGTTTGCTCTGAATTTCTTGCTCGTTTGGTCATTTTGGTGGTCAATCGCTGGATATTTTTTATTTGATGCGTGCTCACGAATCCTAGGAGTATAGGAGCAGCGAAGTGTTGTGGCAACAACGGCACATGTGTGGTCGCAGCGAAACCTTACTAGCACTCCGCTATTCTGAAGTAGCTATATATAGCTACCTGTGCTGGTCGCAACAAAACCGGGTCAATGAAAACGAGGAGAGTAATTCCAAGATTCAAGCACAGGTGATGGCGGAAGGACGACCAAAGCTTCTTGCTTTTCTCCATGGTCGAGAGGAAACAAAAGGTAAAGCTCACTTGATCAGGATCCAAACCTCAATCCGATCCCCAGACAAGCAGCCCCACATTCATCCACATGGCACCAGCTCAGAGCCTGACACCGAGAATACTTAATTAAATGAATCACCCAGCAAGGCAGCAGCAGCATCAACGACTACGACTAACAATCTCTCGCAGGCGATGCAAAAGTATGCGGAGGGAAAGGCAGAAGAAGAGGTGCATGAAAGCTGCCATGATCATGCATCGCCGTGGCTTCTTCTTGGACGCCCCCCCACTCGTGCGACGCCTCTTTATTTTACTCTGCCCGGCTGCCCTCTGCCCCTCTCTCTCTCTCTCTCTCTCTCTCTCTCTCTCTCTCTCTCTCTCTGTTCAATGGCTATGCGAACCCAGCCAGATCTTTTGCTCTCTCTTGTGTCGATGCGGCTCTTCTCCTTGTTGAAAATGCAGATCCTTCTCGATTATCGGCCAGGCTCAAGCTCAGAGACAAGCGTTGCCAATCATTACCGTCCAAAACACGAGTCCTTTTATTCTTAATTTCAAAGAGCCAGACAGCTCTCCACTGCATTTTCTCTTTGTTTCACATGCCTTTCTTTTTTCACTCCATTTCTATGTGCTCAGTTTTGAAAAAAACAGCGTGGCTGCATAGCTGTTGACGGTTAATGGTCCCCTAGCATTTCTCCCCTTCAAAAAGCGAAGAAACAGTAAAAACTTGAGAGCCGCCTGAGACTTGGGGACGAGCATGAAAGCAAGGAAGGAAGAAAAGAGGGAGTTGGATGGACGTGTGGATGTGAAATGAAATGTGAGCTTTTGCTGCTGCTGCTGGTGGCACTGGAGCTGCTGAAATCCAAGAGCGAAGGAAAGGCAGCATCCTCAGACCTTTCACATCCATTCCCTCTCTCTCTCTCTCTCTGTACACTCATGTTCGTCGCTCCGCAGCACCAGTCACCTCGCGTGGACCCGGCCCATGGACTGCCGATGGGCCCGCCGAGGACAAGCCCACGAACCCGCCATTAATGCACCAGATCCGAGATGGCCAACGCCCAGTAGACCATGTGAACACATACCTCCTTTTTCTTCTCTCTTTAGTTTATTTTGGAGTTCCATTTCACCTGCCTACAGAAGCGTTGTGTTATTTTTTTTTTCTCAATTTGTTGTCACCACCTCCTAATTTTCTTCTCAAATATATTGGGCGTGCAGTGTATTATACTCCTACGCCGGCAGGGGCAAGCCGTGGCTGGTGGTCTAGTGGACCATGTGCAGGCCCCGCGCGGCAGCGGCCAGCGAGCGAATCCTAAGACACGCGCCCACGCTTCGGCTTCGCAAGGAAGCAACCACTCATTATACTCACCACGCACCCGGGTATAACCAGCTCTGTCTGTCTCAGACTCTCAGCTCCTAGTCCTACTCCTGACACAGAAGAGAAGGGGAGGAGAGGAGGGATGAAGCCGCCGGCGGCGAGCCCGGGGCGCGCGG
>BCLG01002511.1:54011-70304 GCA_001602295.1 Zoysia matrella | reverse complement strand
AGCGACAAGCCACGCCACCCCTATGTGTAGGGTTAGGGTTCGATGTCACGGCTGGGAGTTCGGTCTGGACAAAACGAAAAAGTTTAAGCATCTTTGAGAGGCTATAAGGGTAATTTGGCATTTCTCTGTTTTTCAATTCTTTTTTTTTTTTCACCTTAACCGGTTCAACCAGATGCCTTTAGAAAACTATGGCTAACGGCAGACTTTTTTGAAAAAATTGATGGCTAAAACACAAAATTTGAAAAATGATGGCTACTTCACAATTGGAGCTTGAAATGATGGCTAAAACACAATTGTCCCAATAACATTCATAGATGGGCAGTTTAACTCAATCAGACCCTATTCATTTGCTCCCATATTAGTACAATATAGATTTTAGATTATATAATCTGTAAGCAAGATCGTGTGAAAGCTATAGTGTAAAAGTCGATGCCATTTGGTTGCCTTATATTTTGAAATGTTTTGATAGTGATTTTAACATTATCTGAATCTAGATTCCAATTTTCCAGAAAAAAACAAATCCGGATTATGAACTACAGTCCACAATGTACAATCCGGAGCAAACAAGGCCTTAGGCTGGCCACTTATCACTGCAGAGCCAAGCAACTCGGAGTGGGCCGGTCCCAGGACGTATAATAAGGTTCACATCTCGCTGAAATGAAAAATGGCCCACTTGATAAGCCTAGAGCGCTGGCTGCTACTTTCGTTAGAGGCTTTTCATCGCGAGGAAAGCCATCTATAACTGAACACAATGCATGTTTGTGAACAGAACCACGTTGGCCCCAGCCGAAACCAACCAAACCATTTTGGCATATTGATCTGTTAGGAGGCGTGCAACGGGTCAGAGCTCAATACTTTCCGAGTTCAATTACAGGCCCACGTTACCATTGAAAGCGACGACCAGAATTGCATTTCGACACCGACACTCTCTGGTGACGGGGTGAACAAGGAAAACATGTAGCGTCCATCTGTCACGCATTTGAGCCACACTTCCAGCATCACGGCGGCGACGCCAACGGGCGCCAGGTGCCCTCCCTTGAGCCGAAAGGAAGGCATCCCTGACTCAAGTCACTATGGAGCATCGGATCCACCTCACCCGCTTACCGGATAGGAGTACCTCCCACTCCCGAGTCCCGCCGAGCCGTCCAAGTGTCGTCTCCTGAGATCTCCGCGTTTCACCCAAAGTTAGTGAAGGCAACACCCGTCAAAATCCAACGGCCGGCACCGCGCCGCGACCTGTTGCCACCGTACCAAAAAGAATCGGAGGCCGGGTCCAAGAAGATGGAAACGGAGGCAGGGAAGTGAGCGGGCGGTCGCGGCGCTATATATGTGAGACCCAGCGACTCCTGGACGGGCAGGGCAGGTTTGGGAGCAGGCGAAAGGCCTCCCGATCCAACTAGACTCCCAGCCAACCAGCAACGAACACAGCGCGGATACCGCGAGGGATCAGTTGCGTTTGAAGCGGAGCGGGAGCCGGAGTCCGGAACGGGAAAGCCGAGGGCGGCAAGTGCCGGAGTGTTCGTTCGATCTGAGGTGACTAGGTAAGCCAAGGCAAAGGTTGGCAGCCAGGGCGAGGAGAGAGTTCGTTCGTTTCTCTTCCTCCGTCTCTGTTTCTCTCCGCGACGATCGGTGACGACGACGATGATGACGGCGGTGGTGGCTGGGGATAATGCAGGAAAAAGGGCGTGGTGCTGCCGGCAGAGGAGGAAGACGGCGGGCGCCATGGGCGGGTACGAGCTCGTCAAGAGCGACGACCCCGCGGTCGCCGGGGACCCCGACCTCGAGTCCGGCGTCGCCAAGGGCGCTGTCACCACTGCGCCGGCCCCGGCGCCGGCAACGCCAGCCGCGCGGCAGCGGCTAGTCTCCCTCGACGTCTTCCGCGGGATCACCGTGCTGGTACGTGCGCGCATACTCACCACAGATCTGCTTGCAACTCTTTTCGTCTCGTGCTTACTGCTAGCATCGTTAACCTTTGCCGCTGCGCTTTCCCTTTCACCCGTCCGTCGAGGCATCGACCGACCGCGCGCCATCATCCATCATGGCTCCTGCTCTCAATGATGCGTGAGCTGCCCGGCTGTCGCAGTGTCGCGTGCCCCAATTATTCAGTTAGCTCCCCTGTTCTTCATTAGCTTTGCTGCTGCGTACATCTAGCTGATCGTGCCTGCCGCGCATGTCCGTCCGTCGCGTCCTATCTTTTCTCCCCTCGCAAGTCATGAGAGCTTTGATCGATCATCTGGATTACTCCTAGTCAAGTTGATCGCTAGTGCTCGCCTCAAAGGCGCCTTTAAACAAAGATACATGAACAGAGGAATCGGAGTCCCGGTCAATCGGACAAACCGCACAAAAAAGCAGAGGACAGAAAGCGCGGATGAGATGAAGAGCTGCTTAAACTAGACACCGCCATGGACCATGGTCACATGAACCCTGTTACACTCGCCACTTGCCGGCATCAGGCGCTGTACGTACGGGCAGATATTTTGTCGTTGTAGTAGCCATGATACTCCTTCCCAATTATGTTATATTTTATATAACCTTATAATATAAAAAACAATATGGGCTGGTGCCTGTTAACATGGCGAGACGACCTTAATAATACATCAGGATATCGTATTCTTTTTAGATAATAGTATCAGGGTCACATGACCAAAGATGCTGGTAGAATTTGGTAGTACATGTCTATGCTAGTATTCTGCAGCAGTATACTAGAAAGTACGGGACTAAAACTCCATCAGCCTTGGCGGTAACCATCGTGTTAGTGCCATTATAATAAGCACCTGGTAGACACTTGCCAGGGCGCTGCTCGTCCAGGTCCTACACGCACACACAGCACGTAAGCCTCAACTTATGGTCACTGGGACATCTACATGTGAAATGGAGTTTGAGTCATGTAGCACCCATGAGAAATCGCGTATTGCTAGCTACTTTACACATAGGTTCTGTTCACGTATCCACACGTACTTAACCCCCGGTTGGGGCGTGACAATGTGCCAACCCATACGGTTTATTGAGAAATCCACGGCCGAAAAGCTTCACGAATCACGACGGATTGCAAGATGCGCCGGTGCCGACGTCGGTGGCGACTGGTGAGTGACCCCGCCGGCATCGCCTCATCAGGAATGAACGGGTTCCATACTTCCATCTGTCACTCCGCGGCCCCGCGCCGCGTTGTCTATTTTGCTTGGGTTTGATTTGGTCAGAGACTCAGAGCCTTGCTTGGCCTGCAAGCGCGGCAAGGGACGCCTAGCTTTGGGGCTACTGCGTGCCGCGGACGCGTGCCTCTCCATGGTTTCTGTTTAGCACAAGTCAAGGGTAGCGTAAGAATCTCGTCATTGCAAGACCTGTCTACCCTTCTTTTATCGCAGCTGATAGAGGTTTTCGAGATAACGAAAACAATTTCCGGACCTTTTTCGTTATCACCATCATCGATCATCAGATAATAAAGCCAGGGGCTTGTAACTTTGTGAGTTTGTGGCGTGCAGCCAAAGAACGTCGCACTATGGGCGTGTTTGCTTTGAGTCCTTAGATTCTTTTTCAGCTCTTTTTTTTTGTGATTTAAGATTCTTTTTCAGCTTTGGCCTCACTTATTGCATCTTTTCATTCTTTAGCGCCGTGTCAAGCACCGAGACCGTGAGGTCATTCCCAACACTAACTGCAGTTTGACACGAACAAATGCTCAACAAATCTCTCATGTTTAGAATCCTAGCATGAAATATCCCCCGATTTTTTAGTAACAAAGGCTCTCCCACCCGTAGTCTTATCTCTGCATCTCAAGGTCATCATCCTCTTGGCATTTCACCTAATGGAGCGAGCACCCACTTTCACACGCAGTCAGAATCTCCACCGACTCTTTGTTAATTTTATCTGAAGGTGCACCTAAAAAATTACTCTATTCGTTTCAAAAATAAATGTTGTTTTAGATTTTTAAATTTTTTTTTACTATTCGTTTTATTAAAAAAGTTTTTTAAAAAATATTTATTTTATTGTGAATCAATTTATTATTAAAAGTAATTTAATCTTGATTTGTTTAATTTTTTAGTTTTAAATTTTTTAAATAAAATGAATAATCAATTTTAAAAAATTAAAAGTGTCAATTATTTTGAGAGGGAGAAGGTAAGTATTAGGGGCTTGTCCATCTGGTACGGTATTAAACGATCTTTTTCTTTAGATCTCGAGATCACCAGTGTACTATCACCCACGATCTCAAGAAATTAGCGAAACTGACAGCAACATCTTGGGTAATCTGTTGAGAATTGTGATGCGATATGAATTCTGCTGGACCAGGTGCGTTAAATTGGACAGGCAGCGAAGACGGCGACGTCCGTCCGAAGAAAGATAAGGCAGATGCAAGGAATCGATAGCCATTGACGCATCAGGGACGTGTATGCTCCATATTTACAGATGTCCATGTGGCTGGATCTCGGAGCAGAGGAGTACTGTCCTCTGCTCCCCGATATGAGCCGGGAGCCTCTGGTGTGGTGTGTCCTGCACTGGTTTCCCCCGTCACGATCAAGTTGATTTCACGCGCTAACTTGGGAGGGGCAGAGGTCCAGAGATCAAAGGGAGAACGTGGTGATACAGGTGTGCACGGAAGGCAACATCGCACCTGCGATCTGTCCTTGCCAAGGTTGATTCGTGAGGACCGAGGCTTCAATGGCCAAGGGTCGTGCAACGCGTACGGCAAGGTCGGGATCAGTACACTACGACTTACAACATCCATCTCATAAAAAAAAAAATCATTTTTTTATTTTCAAAAGCTAACCACTCGTTTTATTCAATTTTTTTTCAAATATAAACATAAATAAATCATGATTATATTATTTTTAATGATAAAACAATTTATAATAAAATAAATTATATTTTTACAAATTTTTTAAATAAAATGAGTGATCAAACTTAAATTCTGAAAGTTAAACAATGATCCTTTTATGAGACAAAAGGAAACGGAGTCGTATGGCTTAGAGTAATTGGCTTGACGGCAGGTAGGGCGTCGAGTCACCGACGCGGCTTCCCCTCCAGATCGAGCAAGAGGAGGGAGTAGTGTAGGTCCCTTCCATCCATCACTTCGCTTTCTGAGTCACTGGTTTACTCGCAGATAGTAGATAACTGCATCCTAAGTACCTGTCGCATACTCCAACCTTTAATTAATTTGATTTTCTCAGATAAACCACAACTTGATTGAATTCTTTCTACTCCATAAAAAATTTGAAGGAATTATTACAGTTCCTATGTGGTTATGCTCCAAAAAAAAAAAAGGCATCATCATACGAAACTCACTTCTTTTGGGCGCAACTGAAGAACCTCTGCACTGTTCTTCCATTGGCCAAAGCCCTAGGACCGGAATCCAAGACCGGCTCTGGCGTCCTTAGCTAGTCCATACAACGTAAGCAGAATATGTG
This sequence comes from Zoysia matrella, assembly GCA_001602295.1. NCBI lineage: Eukaryota > Viridiplantae > Streptophyta > Magnoliopsida > Poales > Poaceae > Zoysia > Zoysia matrella. The sequence continues at coordinate 64,908 of BCLG01002511.1, read as the reverse complement.
CCTGAGTGCCTCGGCTGTTCCCATCTGCTGCCGTGAGCTAGACTGGATGCAACCGGTTTTGCCAATCTGATGCCATCCTAACTCGACAAGTTCATGATGGCTGTTACCATCGGCATCGCTTCTTTGTGTTGCTTGGCCTGGAATTAATGGCGTCGAATCAATGGGAGACAGTGATGTTTACTCACGCATTAGCCACAAGTTGCATGATATCAGGATCGAATAATGTACTAATAACATAATAGATCATTAATCAGAATATGCTCGACCAAGAACAATTAACTAAGTACGTATCGCATCGGATCTGGTGCAATAATTGGTGTCTATTTGACTTATTACCGTCCTCGATTTCTTATGTCTCGTGGATCTAAGCCTAGGTATGAGAAAGTTTGGGATTGTTATATGTTCTCAACACATTATATTCTCTTCTTATGTAGCATTCAGATTCTTTCAAGCACTGGAAAGCATTGACTTACAGGGTTCCCTTCGGCTGATGCTCCCAGCGTTTCTCTCGAGAACGAACTTACGCAGCAACTTGTGGTCCCTTTTTTAGCCCGGCCGTTTAAACCAATTATCTTGATGCTGTTTTAGCGGGAAAAAAGACAAAGAATAGGAGAAAACATTCATCAAATGTTGCAAAATAATTGTGTTCTTTTTTTCTGGTTATCTGAAACAACAAGGTCTGATCGTTTTCTTTGTTGCAGCTTATGATCATCGTTGATGATGCCGGAGCCTTCCTCCCAGCGCTGAACCACTCTCCATGGGATGGATTAACTATAGCTGATTTCGTCATGCCGTTCTTCCTTTTCATTGTTGGAGTCTCACTAACATTAGCGTACAAGGTACATACACTGAAATCCACAAGGATGATTGTTTGATCTACCCTTTTCTTCCTGACTAAATGCTTACTTGTCGGCATGTCGAAAGTTAACCATGCCACTCTGTGCAGCGGGTTCCAGACAAATCGGAGGCGACTAAGAAGGCTGTACTCCGTACCCTCAAGTTATTGTGCCTCGGTCTTGTTCTTCAAGGTATTCTGCCCATTTTCAATAGTTAACCTCTGGGTCATTAAATAGGAGTAACAATTACTAAACTAGTGTTATTGTTTTTCGAATTATGAACGAAATTGATGTCATATGAGTACTCATCTCTTCCTTTATGCAGGTGGGTTTTTTCATGGCGTTCATAGCCTCAGTTTTGGTGTTGATCTTACCCAAATACGGTTGATGGGCATACTTCAGGTTAACCATTTTCTTACAATAGTATTTTAGAACCTATAGACTTGTTCAGAACTACAAAAAGTCACGAGCCATCTGAACGAAACATGGTGGGATTATTTGCTGCAGAGGATTGCCATAGCCTATCTTCTGGCAGCCATATGTGAAATTTGGCTCAAGGGAGACGGCGACGTAGAGTATGGAGTTGATTTGCTTAGGAAGTACCGCTACCAATTGTGAGTACACTGAATTGTCCTCATAATTTGGAAATACGAAATAGATTTGCAAATTACTGCCATCTCTGCTTCTGCTTGTACTGTTTAGGGTCTACTACAGTTTGAAAATTTTAAATAAAACCGATTGCTTATAACTTTTAACCTATGGTTTGTTGTTGTGTGCTACCAAAGATTTGTAGGTCTGGTCCTCTCGACCGTGTACACGGTTCTTTTGTACGGCTCGTACGTTCCAGACTGGGAGTACCAGATATCCGGTCCTGGTTCCGTGAAGTCATTCTCCGTAAGTGCAAAGTGTGACTTTACTTTCCTTGTATTCTTACGTGTTCAGCGTAGAACACTGAAGTAAGTTTTACTTAGCGATGCTCATTTCTTGCATCTGAATATATCAGGTGAAATGTGGAGTAAGAGGGGACACTGAACCAGCTTGCAATGCGGTTGGAATGGTGGACCGTACAATTTTAGGGATCGATCATCTTTACAGACGTCCAGTTTATGCACGCACAAAGGTTCGACATGCAGTGCAACAAGCCAAAGTATTTTTTTTTTTTCCTGATCCCTTATCACAGAATTCACACCATATCTTTGGCTGCCCTTCAGGAATGCAGTATAAATTATCCGGAGAACGGGCCACTTCCACCTGATGCTCCATCGTGGTGTCAGGCGCCGTTTGATCCTGAAGGCCTCCTCAGGTCAGTGCCTCAGCAAGCCTTCAGCATTTCCCAAATGTTGCAACGCAAGCTGTTCCAAATGACTCTTAGCTCTGACAGTTCTTTCTTCGCATTTTCAGCTCTGTTATGGCGATCGTCACTTGCTTGATTGGGTTGCAGTTTGGGCATGTAATTGTGCACTTTGAGGTAAATGCTGAATTGCGATACTAGATTGAACACTTCTTTTCAGAGCCGTGAAAAAATTTCTCATCTTTTCCTCGGGCTAAATTGACATGCAGAAACACAGGGGACGAATCATCAATTGGTTGACCCCTTCATTCAGCATTTTAGCACTAGCTTTCGTATTGGACTTCGTTGGTAAGGGTCCACCAAATGCCACTCGTTTCTAATCCTGAGAACTTGATATGAATCAACAAACAATTTCATGATCCTTTTCAGGACTGCGCATGAATAAACCGTTGTACACTCTTAGTTACACCTTGGCTACTGCTGGTGCTGCCGGATTACTTTTCACTGGAATTTACGCTCTGGTCAGTCATTTTTGACCCGAGAAAACATACGCTTAGTGCCAGCCATGATCTCTGAATTTTCAGGCTAACTAGTTCAGTCTTTTCAGGTGGATGTGCATGGATTCAGGAAACCTACTGTTCCCATGGAATGGATGGGGAAGCACGCGCTGATGATATATGTGCTGGTGGCATGCAACATTCTGCCTATGTTCATCCGCGGCTTCTACTGGAGGGATCCCAAGAACAACCTTGTAAGCATATGATAACATATTTTGTTGATACAGAAAAAGTCTTAGCTCCATATTTTGTTGGTTCCTACGGTTGAATCTCATGTTTGATATACCTTTTTTTTTTCTTGCTTGGAAAACAGTTGAAATTCATCGGCGTTGGAGCTTGAAGACACTATGCGTTGGCGTAAAAGCAGTTAGAGCCACAATGGCATAAATATTACAGATTAGCCTAAATCTGCACCGTGAGAAGATGCAGCAGTAGGCAACCACTTTTGCTGTGCTAACATGATGGCGCTCAACTCACCCAGTCATGAGATGCCTAATTAGCACTGCAGCAATGGCTGCTGCCACTTGCAGGGGGTGCATTGAGCTCTTGTGTATACGATGAGTTACTACTGTATATGATATTTGATAACACACTACGATTCAGATGAAATATAGCATAAATTCCGACAAATTCTCAAGGAAAATTGACCATTCTCGTCAGGAATTGGAGTTTTAGTTTTACGTCTTGAAGAAATTTGTGGTTCTCCCCCTTAGGTGCATCAAAATTCAAATATATTACCAATTTCATGAAAGGAAATCAATAAACATAAGGTAGAAGTCCTACTCCCTTTGTTATAAGGCAATTTAACCAACCTAACTAAAAGGTTAAGCATGTTCCTGCAGCCAAAACATCTACATAAACTTGAGATGTAAAATTTGACACCAAAATTGAACTGATATAAAAATCAAGAAACTGATTATTGAATCCAATGTCAAAATATAAACAGTTCAAATGAGTTCAAATGAAAAGAAAGAACATGAAAAATGATCTATTTACTGAAGTTTTTTATTGAGTCAATCAATACATTCATGGACCTATATGTGATACAAAAAGTTTACAGAAGTAGAACGACAGAATAGTAAACCATGATACCATCACACCCCACTTTGGTACTTGAGCCTCATGAGCACTAGAACTGATGGAGAATAGGCGGCCACTAAAAATGCACATTATTCTACTACTCAATACTCATGCAGAAGGGAGAAACAGAACAGACATACAAGGTGAAAATCCATCCACGCCAACTCAATTACAGCCTAGCAATCGCTGAGTGCAATTAGCTGGTCAACAACACCAGGGTCAGCAAGGGTACTTGTATCACCAAGTTCATCCAGTTGCCGTGAAGCAATTTTGCGTAAAATTCTGCGCATGATCTTGCCACTCCGAGTTTTAGGAAGTCCTGGTGCCCAGTGGATCTTGTCAGGAGCTGCAAATGCCCCAATCTGCCACAAAAGGCATGATAAATCATGTAAGAGCTTTCATTTTTTTCCCTTTTGGTCAAAAGCATGTGTAAGCATATGAAAAAGTCAGCATTTCAGGAATTAATGTGTGAGAATGGCATTTCGGAAAGGTTCAAGATTAATTGCATGTTTTGTCTTTCATTTGTAGTCGACATAGAATTCACACTACTTGCCTAAACAATGAAGAGTGCTCATCTTAAGATTGTTGGTTGCATATCTGGCTACTTGCATGATTCATGTGAGGACTGTGATTACTTTTTTAGAATGAAATATCAGTCTCAATTTAATAAGAAATTTTCTAGTTATTAGTCTCAACTGTGATATGAAACAAAACAAAATGTAGATATCTCAGGTCAACTGGGCCAAGACACCCATAGTAACAAAAGTACCTGGTTTCGCACTGTCATGATCAGACTTTTCCGTAGTTCCTCACTATAAGGAACACCATCCACCAAAGTAACAAAAGCATAAATTCCTTGACCTTTGACCTGAAGCAGATTATTTACTAATCAAGGATCGTATATGGCAAGGTAGCAAAAATAATAAGGGTGTGGGAAGGGGAGAGGAAATAGCAGTGATTCTTTGTTCCTTACCTCGTGCTCAACACCAACAACAGCAGCCTCTGCACATTGTGGATGTGAAACCAAAGCAGATTCAACCTCTGCTGTGCCAATTCGGTGTCCACTACATTTCACATGAAAAGAGAGTTAGCACTTTAAAGTTAGCAATGCCATATGTAAACTCAAAATATTGCTCGTAATGAAATGAAATTGAAACCAAATAAGTAGCTTACCTGACATTGATAACATCATCAACCCTTCCTGTCAACCAGTGGTAACCGTCTTTGTCCCTGAAATGCAAAAGCTATTAGCTTAGTTTTTTTTCGCAAACGTAGGAGAGCTGCGTATCATTTCATTAAGAAGAGAGGAACACAATACAGCACACCATACACCACACCCCTCACCCTCAAACACCCCCCATAGACCGACAGACACACACACACAAACAGACACAGACGCACCCTAGGCAACATCACCGAACAGATATGCCAGCTCTCTAGCTCCAGCAAGTGCCCAGAGGGGGCATTCCTCCCATATCGTATTCATAGAAAGACTTTGGTAGCTTACCTACTGCAACCATCACCAGTGAAGTAGTACCCAGCAAATGGTTTAAAGTATGTTGTCTCATATCTCTCATGGTCTCCATATAGAGTCCGGAAAGCCCCAGGCCATGATTTCTTTATGCAAAGATATCCACTGCATTCTCCTTCAATCTCTTGCCCTTTCTCGTCAACAATGATTGGCTGTAAAACATACAGACAAGAGTTCAGAACTAACAATCTGTGGGATCACATCTCCACATTTCACAGATAAATTGTGTTTACCTGAACACCAAAGAATGGAAAGGTTGCGGAACCTGGTTTCTGCGGCCACGCACCAGGCAAAGGGGTGATCTAATAAAATCATGCGTGTCAGCTCAATTCAACATGCTGACGCAATCACTTAATGATCCGCAACAAAATTCAGAAGTGTAACAAAAAACAAATTACCATGAAACCACCAGTTTCAGTTTGCCACCAAGTGTCTGATATGGGACATCGTGAGTCTCCAACAACATTGTAGAACCACCTGAAATGGCATAAAAACTAATACATGTGAACTTTCTATATAAATGTTGCGCAAAGCTTTTAATACTTGAAAAAGAAGGATTCACGCACCGCCATGCACTAGGATTAATTGGCTCACCAACACTTCCCAGGACTCGGAGAGATTTTCGAGAGTACCGTGTAACATACTTCAAAAGCATAGCAGAAAATCAGAGTTGGAATATTCGTAGTCAATACATGAATAAAAAATATTAGCTGACTCAATTATTAGCATTCTTCAAAACATGTAATAGAGTCATCGCAGGACCCTCCCAATTTTTTATCCCAAAAAAAGGACCCTCCCAATTTTATCAAGTAGCAGTAACAATGCATACAAGCACTATAGCGCACAAGTACTCAACTGTTATCCATATTCAGTCTTAATAAATAGTTTGTAAAGACTGAGACATAGTAAACCGAACAGATCGAATTAAATATCCATTGTGTTAGATGGTGATCATTTTAAAGATGAACTGATTGATAGAGTCTTGAAAGCAGTGAGGGTAATTTGACACCCGGAACATTATGGCTCTTCAGATAACTAATTAATATTATGAAACTAAACTTCCCTCGACATATTATGAAACTAAGTCATGTGCTGTAACAAGGAGCTCGCGTAATGAACAATTACTCATACAGTCATACCTCTGTACCATCACGCATGAGTGAACGAACAAGAGTCGGGGCAGTATAAAATATTGTCACGTTGTACTTGTCCACAATGTCCCAGCACCGACCAGAATCAGGGTAGTTTGGAGTCTACAAGTATAGTTCATAGGAGTGATTTAGGAATAAGTTACTAAAAGCAAGCACCTGACAGAGTAGCTTACTAAGGATCGACCAATAATATTGAAAAATTGTTCAAACAATAATAAGACTGATCTGCTATAAATTGGCGGATAGGAAGACGAAGTTGAACCACAACTGTGGACAAGAAACATACCCCCTCAAAAACAAGAACTGTAGCACCATTAAGGAGAGGACCATATGTTACATAACTATGTCCGGTAATCCAGCCGCAGTCTGCTGTGCACCTGGTGCAATCAAAACAGTGAAACATATAAGGAAATAGAAGCTTCAATGAGTAATATCACTATCCATTAATCAGTTTATACATCTAACAAAGGTGAAAGGTCATATGTTACCAGTATATGTCCTCTGGCTTGTAATCAAATGCATACTTAAAGGTTGTTGCAGTATACACCATGTAGCCCCCAGAAGTATGCAACACGCCCTATGTACAATAGGAGTGATCAATATTTGACTAAAGCAATAACTAGATGATCCAATTTAAATTTAATTACAAGTACCTTTGGCTTTCCTGTGCTGCCACTTGTGTACAGAAGAAACAATGGATCCTCTGCATCCACCCATTCCACGTCACACTTTGTTGTAAATTTTGAAACCACATCCTGTATGATATTGCGCAATGAATGATGGTAAATGACGATGCCATCCCAAGAGGATTTAGTTTTCTTTCTTGAAGCATAGGATGAGTCCTACTTGAGGAGAGAAACACAAACCTGCCACCAAACATCCCTTTCTGCATGCCATTTTGTGTCTTTTCTCTTCATGGCCGCCTGATTTTCATACGTCAAACAGATCCCTAGTCGGCACAATGCATGTGCGCATCAGTAAATACAAATTTGATTCCATTCAGTGGTTCCAGCATGCACTCAACCATACCGGCAAAAAAAGAGAGTTGTTTTGGCTATTACGAATTGTAGCTTGAATACGCTATCAGCTAGATTGTTAATGGAAATAGAAAAGAAAAATACCCTAGCACATACCTACAGACACTCCGTTTTTCTCACTTTCAACCAAAGCTGCATCAACTATATCTTTGAGAAAGATAGGCTTGACCCCCCGTTTCACAGCATTGCATGTGAGCACAAGCTTTGGCTTGCAGTCAACAATTCTTTGGGCGAGTGAATCAGCTGAGAAGCCAGCGAACACAACCTAACAAATTTGGATGCATGATGTATCATGTCATTAAATAGAATTAGGATGAACACGATATCCAACAGCACTGTAACATACCGAGTGAATAGCACCAATGCGAGCACAAGCAAGCATGGCAATGGGCAGCTCCAGCAACATTGGTAAGTAGATGATCACAGCGTCACCCTTGCCAACACCGACACTCTTCAAGTAATTTGCCAGCTGCCAAAATGCGTAAAGTAGAATAAACACATTAAATTCAGGCAACTTCACCCCAAAGTCAATGGACACAGCTGATATGCATGGTGGCACATTTCCTGGGTTTTACCTGGCAAACCTTCTCCAAGAGCTCAGAGTAGGTGAGTTTACCGTCCTGACCAACCTCATTACCTTCCCAGATCATGGCAACCTTGTCCCCGTTACCAGCCTCTATGTTGCGGTCAACAGCATTGTAACAAATGTTGGTTTTTCCTCCCTTGAACCACTGTCCAAGCCAGTAGCCATAACATGATTCAGAACCACTGTATCACTTCCATTACACAAGTGCTAAATTTAGTCAACAAGCACTGGACGACACTCACGCTGATCTGAACGTGCCCCTTGGTGACATCGAGGTTCTCCGAGCAGACCTCACTCGGGTTCCACTTCTCCTTCCAGTAGAAGGTCTCGGCGATCTCCGACCAGAACCCGGCAGGGTCCTTGATGGACCTCTCGTACATCTCCCGGTACTGAATAGTGAAGATCACATAAGAAAACGCAGCAAGATCACAATAAAGGAAAATAAGCACACGATGTGCATCTGAAATCTCTCGAATTTAGCTGTGCTATTTATGACACTTTCGGACTTCACCCCAAAAGTTACGATCACTACTACATGGCTTGTTTGCAAAGTTGCATGACGCCCCAAAAAAGGAAAGAGCCCAGCGCTAAGCCGCTAAAGCAAAGTCGTTTGATCCAAAGCAAGCCGTTTAAAGACAAGAACATTTTGGCTTCAAAATGACACGGATCAATAAACGCACGAGATTTTTACTTCGTCCGCTCCCTTACCTGCTGCGGGGAGGAGACGAGCGCGTTCGCCGAGAACTCGGGGCTGGGGAAGATGAGGTCGTGCTCCTCGGCGGCGAGCGACTCGCCGAGGACGAGGGCGTTGATCCCGGAGATCTTGCCGGCGCCGGAGGGCAGCTGCGACATGGACTCGACGTGGCGGAGCTTGTCGGAGGACGCGCCCGCCGGCTGGTCGCCGCTGGCCGTGCCCATGGCCGCGCGCGGGTGGTCGACGGTGGCCTGCGACGGCGACGGGGGGTGCGAAGGCGGGCGAGGAGGCGCAGTGAGATCCAGGCGCGGGGGAAGGGCGGGCGGCGTCAGCTATTGGTACTTTGGTAACGGAGGAGTTTATAAATGCTGAGCGATTGATCTCTGCCGCGACGGCTACCGGCCGAGTCCATGTGTTGACTTCCCTTTCCCTGTCCATGTTTTTATCCGTGATGACGATTCCTGTGGAAAAAAGGAGCTGAATCAAAATGAAAACGCGACGAATTTGTTTTTGGTTTTGGTTTCGATCATTTTGAAGCCTACGAGATCCAGGGATGGATTAAACTTGGAGTATTCGGTCAGCTCATACGACACGACGTGGTCAGTGCCCAGTGGTCACTGCAAGCTGCAGCGCGGTCAGGCCACTTATGGAAGCGATCTTCTACCAAAATACCCGTTACTGCCGCACTGATAGATGAGTTCAAAGACCACCGCTGATAATACAGCAGGTGATCCCCGCCCGTCAGTTATTAGAAATCATTTCACTTCAATCGAAATTAGGAACAAGAACCAAACCACACTGAGCCTTTTTTAGAACATGAGAATTTTTTTATTTTTTGTATTTTTTCTGTAAAATTAATTTAATTTTTGTATAAATTTTATAAAATTTTTATGAAATTTCTACGTTTCAAAAAAGCTTAAAATTGTTCCCAATACAATGAACTCGATCAAGCACTTAACACCATAATAATGACTAATAAGTTTTTACTTTGGATTGAAATTGAAACATTTCTAATTTTTCGAAAAATTAAAGCCGTACCAAATGCATCTTAAATTGCGTCGCGCCAGCTTTGCTGGTGGATACTGACTAGCTGGTGGTGGATCTGTTCGTGCCAGTTGGAAGGAGGAAGAAAGCGAAGATCGATTATCCTACGATTCCTATCCCGGCGCTGGTTGCGTGCGCACGAACAACGCGAGGCGCGTAACAATTCTTTATTTGAGGCGGGGAAGACGTCGTTGGCGTTCGCGATCGCGAGCGGAAAGAGTAAAAAACAAGTGCGGGCATCCATTCCACACGGCCACCAGGGCACCAACTTGGTGGAGGAAGCATCGCGCCGGTCGCCGCTCGCCGCGCATCCGAATCTACGGCGCTGTGACGGGAGAAGGGAAGCGGAATCGATGCGAATTGTTTGGTGGTGAGCTCGGTTGATCGGAGCGTCAGTTACAGCTACGTGCGAGTGTGTCTGTATATTTTGTTGGATGGTTTGAGCTCTTCCGTTTCGGCCGGACGATTATTAACCAATCTTGATCACCACTTGGTTTAGGCTCGGAGCGTCCGTTGCAGCCGCGTGCGTGTGTCCGTAAATTTGGTTGGTGGGTTTGAATTCTTCAGTTTTAGCCGGACGCTCGTCGTCCTTATCACCGCTTCTTTTGCATGAATATTGAAAAAAAAAAATTTTCTCGATTAACATAAAAAATTGCTTTTACTCGACGGAAATAAGCATAAACTGTCGTGTCATTGCTCTAGTTTATTCAGATCCACACGCTATCCTGTCAGAGTTAATTTCGTCTTATTCAATAAAATAAAATAAATATCATATATTTTTTTATATTTTTATTTATTTAAAATATAATTTATAATTTTACGTATTTAAAAACATGAGTTGTGATGATGTCTTTCACTGAACAGAACAGTACCAGAAACATTTTAAAGTCATTCATTATAGACCACAACAATCTAATTGAATTCTTTAACTTTTATACAAGCTTTTCGAAGTTCGTACATTCTTTCGTTGCGTCGTGTCATCTTAAAAAATATTAATCATCGAATTAAAATCTAATAGTAGATATTAAAAAGAATAAATTTTTTTTTCTCGATCAACATAGGAGCGTGCTTCTACTCAGCAAAAGTAAGC
>BCLG01002511.1:42372-53673 GCA_001602295.1 Zoysia matrella | reverse complement strand
TTCTACTTTTATATCTTATAAGTATATACTAAATTAAAGATCTTTATATGTTATAAAAATGTATATTTACATAACTTAAATTGTTTTATCTCTTAAAAATGCTCTTTGATTACTATGAGAACTAAGCTTCAATCTTTTTCCTGCTTACAACTCCGATGTAAAAAAATAGTAGCTTTTAACGCAATGTTTTAATCAAACATTGCCAATATAAATTAAAAATAATTTTAAATTTATTAAGTTATAAAATTAAAAATAATTTGTTTTAAAAATACTTTCTTAAAAGCGTACCTATGCTATTTTTTATTAAATATTTTATAGATAACAAATGTCACACTTATGCTTTAAAGACTATATAAACAATTTCTTTTTGAGACCGAAATATATGTTTATGTAACTTTGTTATTTATGTCAAGGTAACTATGTTTTTATTTGTTAAATAATAAATTTAAAATATATTACTTTAATTAAGAGTGCATAACAAAAATATACATGAGAAATACGGCAATTGTTACGCAGATTTTCTAGTGTTATAAGATAATACTCTCGACAGATGAGAAATTAATCCAGATCTGTGTGCAGATTATTAACCAAGCTTGATCGTTAGTCTTGGAGCGTCCGTTGCAGCCACGTGCGTGTGTCCGTATATTTGGTTGGTGAGTTTGAATTCTTCGGTTTCAGGCGGACTCTCATTGCCGTTGATCACCACTTGGTACAGATAATACTCTCAGCAGATGAGAAATTAATTTAGATCTATGCGCATATTTCATTTTTTTTAACTTTTTTATTGCTACGAGAAGAAAGCTGGTGCGTATTTAAACCAGTCCTTTTTCGTCCTAATGACAACAAACTAAAAAAAACAAAAGGAGCATATTTTTTATGAATATGGTATGGAGAGCTTAAACAACGGCTTTATATATATATACACACACATTTTCTCCTTTGTGTGAGATTGTGTCATGGCTACAGACTGATAATACTAGGTGCTTGTTGACAGCGGTGAAGCTAGCAATGTTATCGAGTGCACGTAACTTGTTCTAGGTGGAGCACTTAAGATGAAAATAAGAAGTTATCTACCGAGATTCCTTTTTTCTAATGCCAGTGACCTCGGGTGGGTCAATGTGGCTTCACCTTGGTTGTCTATATATGCTGTTATAGAAATAAATTCAAAGGAAAAAAATCAATATATCAAGTTGCAAGTGGGAGGGATATCATTGCAGCCACAAGCCATATGGTTAACCGCAAATTAAATATGCGAGTTTTGCGGAAACCCACAAACCGAATCGTTTGACATAAAAAAAATATATGATCATTGCGATTGCGAGAACCCAATAACTTATCCACTCAACACAATTTACCACTCTATTATTATATATTTAACTAATCCAATATTAGTAACTTTGAAATCATAATTTTTTTACTTGTTCTAGTGAGTTTAAAGTTAGACCTTAGAATTAAAACCTCACGTTCACACTATAAAATTTCAACGAATTTGATAAAATTTGTTGAAGAATATTCAAAATAATAATAAGCAATTTTATGCAAATTAGTATAAGTAAAACAAATATAATAAAGTTTCGGGCTTTTGCGGGTTGTTGCGAACGTACCCACTTGTCCGATGGGCTTTGCAAGCGAATCATTGTTAAGCGGCGAAAAAATATCATTAATCGGTAAGAGTCACTAACATAAATTTTAGAGAACAGATATGCGAATTAATAATAATACCCGTCCCACTCGCAGCTTGAAATAAATCAAGTAGTTGCTGGGCAGTCTTCAAAACAAATTTATTGGGTGACCTTAAAACAAAGAGGGAACAGATGATCAAGGTCAATACTGCCGGTTGAAACATCGACGTTTCCTATCTAATGATAAAGTGAAAAGATGGGGCTTCCAAAACTGCATGCTGCTGATTGTTCTGCGATTTTGGGCTTCATGCAGGGACCGATTTCAGTTCAGGGATGTACCAGCCAGCGGAAAAATATCCATCATGTCCCTTTAGCGTAAAAAGTGTCAAATAGGGTGTAAAACAGTCTCACTTAGTTTACCCTCAAAACCTATTTAATTTAAAAAAATAAACTAAATTTCAGAATTCTCTCTTATTTTTAAAAAATTACTTCATTTTGTTCAACTAAAGAGGTTACGAAGTTAACCTTATATGCACCTTACACCCCACCTGTCAAACCCAGTCGTGCTCATATAATGAAATTTGAGCTATTCAGGGGAAAAACTCCAGCGTGCGCTTCTGAAAAAAGAACGACAGTTCCTATCAAAGGAAAAGACATCGGCGACAGTTTGTGATGTTGACTAGCAAAACACGCCAAGTTTTTTAGTTAGATTGGTAGCTTGGCCATCTCGAGTCTGGCTTATAAATCAAGCAAAGCAAACTCGTCCTGAAACGCCTTGTCATATGCATGCCGCACTCTTTCATAAGATGCAAACTTAATGTGACGACTGATGAGTTGATGGCACGCAACGAGACAATCATACTACTAGTTTAGTTCTCCCAACGATAGTAATTTGTGACAGGAGGGAGTATTGGCTAGCTACCTACTGGTATTTACTTGAGTTTGTTCATACGAAGTTAGTTGAGAGTGGTTTCACACACGAGAAATGAAGTTTACGCAGTATGATCGCTGTTTTTGCGTCCGGTATAACAACAATGCAACTTAACACATGGATCAACAATGCAACTTAAACACATGGATCCTTGTATATAACAACAATGCAACTTAACACGTGGATCCCTGTATTAACTCGTCTCTCTTGACACAGTGCGCACACCAATATTTAACGCGTACGAGTTGGACTTGAAAAGAAGGGTCGGATATCCACATTTTCTCATAGGCCGAGCTAGCATGGTGGACAGGTGGGCTCAGATTCACCCTGAAATTAAAAAAAAAAACATCTCTTTTAACACTGTAGCAAACAATGTAGCAGTATGTATAACATTCGAGCTTCATTTTATTCTTTTTGCGGTTCATGCTTGACTTTGGATTCTAACTCCGCCACTGCATTTTCTTGATGATCCGCCACCAGAAAGATGACAGCTCCAAGCGCCACTACATCAAGTCGTGCTCCTGAATCCTAACCAACCACTTGCAGTCGTCTCACATGGGCCTGAGTCCTGCATGTTACCAGCATGAATATAAGTATTTGAATAACCTAATCGTATCATCTATGTTGCGGGAGTATGAATTTTCTGGATGATGTTTAAGCGCGCGTTGATCCGATCCACCGAACCTGTTGGCGGACAGTCATGTCTGCTATCGAGTTTCCCTCTTTTTTTTTTCTTCTTGTTTTCTTGTCTGCTGAACAAACCTCACAAAGTCAGTTATGCCCTGCTGGGCAGGCTTTGACTTAACCCGCTCTCCAAGCTAGCTGTCCCCTTCGTGGACGTGGGAAGCACGAACGAGGGATTCAGTTCCCAAGTTCGCTCAAAGAAATTGTTGAAGTCAACACTGATACATGTGCAATCCAGACTAAGCACGGTTCGGGTTGGCAGGCTGCTAACCGCATGGTCTCATACATCATACATTCGCTCGTGTTTGAGTTAAGTCATCAGACCAACATAAATCTTATCTTGTGTACTAGTTTTTGAATTTAACGTTTTGTTCAGACAGAGGTTCTAGCCTTCTGTTCAGAAAAAGTGAGCCATCAAATTCTTTCAGCGTGGCCCGCATCAGTTTCGTCCTCAGAAATTCATCAAAAGGCACACAATATGCATAAGGCTGTAGCAGGCCGAGCAGAGTGGATCACCACGGTTAAAAAAATAAAGTGTTTATTTAGTGTCGGCCATAGTTGGCATAAAACGTGTTCAGGCCCATTGATTACATTTGTATAAAACTGGGCAGGCTCTTGCTTAGTGGCGTTTGCTTAGTGACCGCTAACAGCCCAGCATATAAGTGGCCCGTGCATGAACCGTAGATGGGGCCAGAGCGTGGCTTGCCGGCACCAGTTGTACTCCATGATTTGGGTCATGTATGGGCTTTATTAGACATTCGTTGGCAACCAACCAACCACTTTGTTTGCGACCATTATTATCGGTGGATTATCTAGATCTTAAGGATAAGCATCCTCCATGCGTTGCTAATATTATCAGCTCTACTTAATCACCTTATTATACTTCCTCTATGAACGTGATACCGACAAGTCGCCGGCCGCCACTAATCACATGCTTACGCTTGTACTCTGACCGCGAATAATACTGTACCACCGCATGAACAGCTCGCATATCTTGTTCGAAACGACGGGGTTTGCTGATATTTTCGCCGATTGTGGATTCAGCACCTGCTAAATTAGGTTGTTAAAGTGGCGCCCACTGGTGTGGGCGTGGCCCTCCGTCCGCTCTGGGCAGTTGGTCGGTCCTGCTGTTCCTCTGACGATGAAAACAGAGCCAGCCTTTCGACCCTCCGAAGAGCCGTGCACCCAGCCACCCACTCCGGTGCTGCGTCTCCTGCCGTCCGACGGCTGCTTGCGCCAGACGTGTGATTTTACGATGGCAGTACAATGACGAACGCTCAGAATCGTGCAAAAGCTTCACAGGGCTGTCATCTGGTGAACGAAACCACAAGCAAATGGGAATCTAGTCACTGGAGTTCTTTGAAATCTTGGCTCTTGAGAAGAGTCGTTCGCTTCACTTTGACTTCAGCTGTTGATCCAAAAATCTTATCTTCTCATAGGCGCCAATAATTGCCGCTCATTGACTTGCCCAGCATTGCGGTGGTGGACACTGTTTATAATACTCCAATGTGACGAACGAGTTGCTGATTTTTCTCTTGATGGATTCTTCTTTTCTAATATAAACATTTATAGATGTCGTCTATCTCTTTTTTTTGTGATTTTTTCTATCTGTTATTTTTTATGTCACTTTTTCTATCTGTTATTTTTATGTTCCGCTATCTCTAGACATACAATTAATCTTTTTACCTCTTCTCTCCGTGTCCCGTGAGAAATCCGTGTTTCACGCCGGTCATTCCTCCTAGAGTTGCCCTGACCGCTGCTGCCGCGTCCATCTCGGCCGTTGCTCTGATCCGTGACTCGTCCTCCCGCACTGGGCGGCCACCCCCTCTCCACCGCGTCCATCCTGGCCACCACTACCACGCCCCGAGCCCCATCGCCCTATCTCCACTCTGGTCCGTCACTCGCCCCTCCGCACGAGGCGACCACCACCTCCACGCCCCGGCCCCCGCTGCCCCGACCACCACCGCCACGCCACCCGGCCGTGTCGTTGCGTCTGCGGTTTGCCGCCCTGCCTCTGGCATGGCCCGTTTCTCGATCTCCGCCACATCATCTCAGCCAGGTCTTCCTTTCCTCAATCTGCTTTTTCTTACTGTTTCGTTTGAATCGTTTGGATAGCCTTCCGGTGGCCGCCCCTTAGACCTTGAAAACTGTGAGTGCCTCTTACCCACCTTTATACACACATAAATTTGTATGCGCTAATACATATTTCTAATATTCTCTTCAACTGAAACAGTGCATGGAAATGGACCTGCAAGCCGGAGCAAATCACAGATACGAGGTACATTTTATCAGTCAGGAAAACGCTAGATGTTTGTCCAAGAAACTTCAATTTTAGTGCTTATTGGCTTTCCTTTTTCTTTAGCTCCTTTGGGTGATTCTGATTGGCTTCATCTTTGCACTAAACATACAATCGATTCGATTGCAGTGAATTTTGGAGTGGTGACAGGTAACTAAAGGCAATACTAATGAGACAATAATTATGGTTTACTTTTATGTTTACTACTAAGTAATAAGTTGGAGCTAATGGTCAGTATATTCTTTTCAATCTAAGAAGGCATCTTGCTAAGATTTGCAAAAGTGAGTACCGAAAATACGTATTTTTATTATTTATATTATTGTAGTAAATTTTATATGTAGTCCTCCTGCACGGGAAATCTAGTCACCAACATGCCCTCTACGCGGGAATCCTGGCGCGAAGCTGAAAGCTTCCCGCGCGCAGACAAAAAAGGAAAGCACGCGAGTGCCCACGGAGCAGTCGTGTCTTGCCCTCCACCTCTCACATCACCTCTCACTTTTCACCTCCCCCGGTACTTTCCCTTTCCTAGATCTCTCAAATTTCTAAACAATAGTATCCGGTTTCTTCATCCTAATCATATTTCTGTCTTTATTTTTCTAATCTCTCTCAGATTTATCTCCTTTTGATTCACTATGGATGGATACGAAGGGCAGAAGCACATGAGCAATTTGGCAAGCTGATTTGTACCAAATTCAAGGTACACGACCTGCTCAATCTTTCGTATCTTGCTTGTATGCTGATCTGCTTGCTCCTTCAATCCGTATGAATATCATACCCGAGTAGTCCACTCTGCCTCTCAGTATTTGCAATTGTTGTTGCCCCTACCAAGTATTTTTTCCTGTTGTCAACCACGGGGGACTTGAGGTACATAATCCTTTTCTGATTAATTCTTTTAAGAATTTATGGATATATCCTTATTTTATTGTTTTAAGATTGCACAAGCTGGTTATATGTTTTTTTAATAGTGCATAATGCTTGTTTCTTACCTGTTCATAGATGGATCGAATGATGCAACTGTATTTATATTGTTATTGCACTTACTACTACGAGCACTGCATTTGGAAGAGAAAGTTGCTGGCTGGCATTGCTGTATGTCTTGCTTGTTACTCTTATTTGCTTGATATCCAAAAGCGAGACCGTGAAGGTGTGACATACCGTCCCATGCTAGACAGAGACATTTTTCGAGAAACACACTTAAACTGTTTGTACAATGAAACCGAAGCCCATTGTATTTTTGAGCTGTGCATGCGAAAAGCTGTCTTTCATAGGCTATGTGAAAATTTGAGATCACGGGGCCTTTTGGTGGACACACTGCATATCACAGTGAAAGAACAAGTAGCAATGTTCATGTATATAGTGGGCCAGAAATGGTTTAATAGAGCTGTTGGATTTGAGTTTATCCGATCGGGTGAAACAATAAGTAGGTACTTCAATGCTGTTCTAGATACGCTCATGTTGCTTTCTAGAGAAGAACTTATATACATCATATCCACTGAAACACATCCAAAGATCACAACTAATCATGGGAGATTCTACTCTTATTTTGAGGTACCATCATGAAACTCACTCATCTAAATTTTCCAAAAACAGATTAATAATATGTTAAATCTATTAAAAAAATATTTTTTCTTATCTTAGGGTTGCATAGGAGCCTTAGATGGTACTCATATACCAGCACGTGTCCCTGCACACATGCAAGTCAGGTTTAGAGGTCAAAAGTCCATCCCAACTCAAAATGTCCTCGCAGCCGAAGATTTTGATTTGCGGTTCATCTATGTCCTTGCTGGATGAGAGGGATCGGCTCATGATTCTCATGTCCTTTAAGATGCTCTCAGTCGCCCCACAGGACTAAAAATACCTGAAGGTAGAATTCACATTATTGAGTGATTGCACAATGCGCTAGTTTAGTACTAATAGTAGAAAATATGCTCTTATTGTAGGAAAATTTTTTCTTGCTGATGCTGGATATGCAGCAAGATCGGGCATACTTCCTCTATACCGTGGAGTCTGTTATCACCTTAAGGAATACAAAGGCGCTAGAGAACTAGAAGATTATAAGAAATTATTTAATCACCGTCACTCTTCACTTAGGACAACAGTTGAGCGAGGTTTTGGTACACTAAAGAACCGATTTAACATCCTTAGAAGTCAACCAAATTTCCCTTTAAAAATTCAAGTGAAGATTGCGATTGCGTGTTCTGCACTTCATAATTGAATTTTGGAGGATGGTGTTGATGAGTACGTCTACGATGATGCTTCCTGGTATGGTGCCCTACCTAGGAGTAATAGAACATATCATGATAAACGTGCCAAGAGGGGTACGTAAAAGAGACATCATAGCACGCAATATGTGGCGAGATAAAGTAGGTGAATCCAGTCCACATGCTAATCAGTCTGCTGAGATTACGGACTGAACTTGGCATGTAACATATATTGTTGTATTTTTTTCCATGTTTGTAATGTAATGACATTTTTATGTGGAACCATTAATATAAGTATTTGTATGGCAATGACATTTCTATGTCTGATCATTATTATGTTGATTGCATCTAACCTACGTGTGAAACCATTCAATCATATTTCTTGTATCTCGTACTAGAAAAAATGATGAAGGACAAGGGAAAGAGAAAGGTGGATGGTGATAGGCCTTCACGCGACAGAACCATCTTTTGGGAAGATGACCACAGCAAGTACATGCTGGATTGGTACATTGAGTAAAAAAAATCAGCATGCAGGCTTCATTTTCAAAAAACAGCACCATTTGAAGTGTGCAGATGTCTTGAACAAACAGTTTGGTATGGCTGTAACACTTGCACAAGTTGATCGACACTTCAGAGACTACATAGAGAAGTGGAAGATAGTTAAGAGAGCTTTGAATAACAGTGAAAATGGGTTTGACGCTACCTGATGCAAGATAAATGTATCTAAATCTAAAAAAGAAAAACTGAATGTATGTTTTATTGTTTTCTTTCAGAATTTCATTTATTATTTATTCAACTACAAGAAACTAAATTTGTATTGTACTCACATGCAAGATAGGACTAGGCGCTTACTTTCTAAGCCCATTAAATTCTTCTTTGAAATGGAAGAGCTCTTTCGAGGCAGTAACGCTGATGGTTCTCATGCAATGGACCAAGAAGCATTCTTGAAAGATGTCAAGGATTCTGAAAAGGAAGACAGTGGAGGGATTAATGATATATCGTGCTACGCAAAGCCTGTTGATGCTCTTGATGATGACTCGGACACATTACCGTCACTTTATAGTTCTTCAAGCACACTTCAATCTGGTATGAAGTGGCCAAGAGGTGTCACGTCCCTTATAAAAAAAGGCAGAAGCCTAAGACTCATCTTTTAAAGGCTGTTGAAATATTCAGCACTACTATGCAGGCATTACAAAAATCCATTGCTACACCCCCGCCTCCACCTCCAATGCCTAAGCTCGAAAACCATATGCTAACTTGTGGAAGAGACTTTAAGCATTGCCTATGCTTCGTACAGAGGATAGGGTCAACATTGGTGTTTACTTGGCACGTCCTGATTGTGAAGGTCTGCGGGGTTTCTTTTATACCAGTTGTGATCAAACTCTGGAGACTTGGGTTTACAAGTTCTTGTGTGGGCAAGATGATAAGTAGTAGTACTTGAAACTTCTATTATGCGGCATTATGGCTTTTTTTTCTGCTGGATATGGATTTGATCATCCATCTATACTATAACCATAATTGCTTTTGTTCATACTGATATAGCAATTCATGTATATAGTTCTTTTGGACAGTGAAGTGGTGATCATGGGGAGTTTTTTTGGACAGTGAGTAGTGACCATGAAGATAGTTCTTTTGGACAGGGAGTGGTGATCATGAAGACAGTTCTTTTGCCTTTTTTAGACAATCAAGTGGTAAATATGAATCATTATTACGAAGAATCTATTTATAATTCAGCGACTGTGATGTGTTTCTATGTTGATGGTCAGCATGTATGATGCTAAAATTAAGTAGACAATCTATATAATATATTGTAATTAGATGACCTATAATTTCTATTGTTATGTGCTTCTTGTGGTGATCAGATGGTAACGTTACCAAATATTTTTGCCAAACTTATGATAAATTTTGTGGACTTTATTCAAACGGTCGTCGAATTTGATTTGCCACAGCTCAGCTAAAGTTCGGTAATCAATCAAACATAGTATTTTTTACCACACATTAGTCATGACACACATTAATCGTGGTAATCTATGGTTAGGAGCCAAACAGGCCCTATATACATCGGACGGCCTTCGTTTGAACGGTGGTGTACGGGTGCCCTCCTTCGGGCGGAACGTACGGGCAAAATCGCGAAGCAGCGGGTTCATTCCGACGGCTGCTAGTACTACTCTATCATGGTATGGACGCCGAGCAGATGGCACGTCGTTGTAGCGAACCATGTCGACGCTGATGGATCGGTCGGGCCACGTGGACGTTGCCTTCTAGTAGACGTGTCTCCCTGACAACCGGGCCGTGATTTCACTATCCTAGGACCAGCTCAATTAGCGACAGGGTTAGGTTAAGGGAATGGGTGTCTTGAAATCTCACCTCGATTACACCTCAGCAAGTGGATTTTTTTTTAATCTCTCCTGATGCCAAGAGAAAGCTTCTGCTCGCAGCGGGGCAGTTAGGACTACGGGGTGCGTTCGGTAGATCAATTAATTGCTGCATGTATTACTGTAGAGTACTATTGCTACAGTAAAACCCTATTCGTTCGCTGCAGCCACAGCCTCAGGTACCGAACGGGCCTACGTTGTGGACGTGCCACTGCACGTCAGCAAACATGAGCCGTCTCGGGGACTAATTACACGGGTCCAACTAGCTAAAGCTACGACTGCGATGTCCATGTCGCTTGCGGCGACGGAGATGGACACCGAATGCCACGCGCGGGAGGAGACGGGCCGGGTGATTTGGCAGGTGATCCGGTTTGCTTTGCTTTCCCGCAAGCACGAACGCGGATGACGTTGGACGTTGGCAACCGGTGGCCGTTTCCGTGTGCGCCGGGGTTAGATACAAGGACGACGAGTTGCGAGTCTGTCGTCGTGGGCGCGTGGCCCGGGCCACCGCTGCTTTGATCTCGGACGCATCCAGATCCAGAGATGGTTAGTTCACTGAACAAGTTTATTTGCATACGGGTGTGCTCTTGGTGGTACAAGGTCGATCCGTGACGCGAACATGTACCATTTGCGACGAAAACAAGCGAGCCAACGTGCCGTTGTCCGCGGCTGGTGGAGTGGGGGGGCGTTGGGAGTGGAGCCAACGGCGACGGTGGTCACCGCGGCGAGATGCGACGAACCGCGCAGCTGCAGGGTCTCCCAGGGCCCCGGCCTCGGTATTTATCCACAATGTTTTGTTTTCTTGTCCCTTAATCAAAGTCCTCTGGAACACAGCCACGGCCGGGGGACCGACCGCCCTCGCGTCCACCATGTCACCATGACCCACCTGTTCCCTCGTGATATTTTCAATCGTTTTAGGCAAAGCTTCTACGTGCAACGACGGGTGCTGAGTTGCTGATGACTCTACGGTGTGGAACCTAGCGGAGATGGGAGACTGGAGAGTGCGAGTGGGTAACACGCAACGGCAAAATGACTCCATTCCCTTATCCCCGATCCCCAGTTGATCGATCAACTGCCGAGAGTAGTGTTGTCCGGATAAGAATACAGCCGCCGCCGATCCGGTCCCTGCCGGTCGACGCGTCCCTGTTTGGGGAAGAACCTGCAACCCGCGCGCGTGGCTTGGCCAGAGTTA
>BCLG01002511.1:12278-28650 GCA_001602295.1 Zoysia matrella | reverse complement strand
CGCCGCGCCTCCTGCAGTCCGACAAGCAGTCTCTCGTTCTGCGCGAGAAAATAATCCGATCGCAAAATCAAACGCCAGTCACGGACTCATCCAGACGCTGCTATGTATAAATGGATCGAACAAACCAACTCACCTCGACGCGGACGAGCGCGTCGATCTCGACACCGAGTCTCTGCGAGACCATCGACGCAGCTCTTGCTGCCGGGCGCCCGCTGGTAGACGCGGCGCCGGAGCCATGCTCCCTGCTTTCCACGTCCCCCGCGGCGGCCGTGAACGGCTGCGGCGCTGGAAACGGCGGCAGCAGTGCTCCGCCGTGCCCCTCCATGATCAGGCTACACGCGCTGACGTCGTCGGCACCTACTCTCGCGCGCTTCCTAGGCACGAAACAACATCCGCTACCGTTGTTGTTTTTCCAGGTGAGCTCGCTGCGCGGGTTGCGGAACACTGCGTTGCCGCCTGAGTGTTGCTGGGCCAACCGGTGACCACCACCCGCCACAGGGTCGCCGAGGAACACCAAGGAAGCGCCCGTCGCCTCGTCACGTACCGGCCTGCGAATCAGACACGCACGGAAACGATGAGTAAACGGCGTCAATCCACGGAAGGGAAGGAGGGAAACGCGAGGCGCATGAGCGGGAGAAGAAGGACCGGCCGGCGTTCACGCACGCGGCGCGGCACTGACCTGATGATGGCGCATGGGTCATGGCGGAAGGCGTGGGCGAGGTGCTGCGCCTGCACGGCCATCGCGGCAGATCTCCGATGGCGTCGTAGTGCTTGCTTGTGCACGTGCTACCGCAGTGCGGGGAAAAGCAGGGGCGGCAGGGCACCGGGGAGCGCGAGGTTATATATACGGTAGGCCGGGTGGCTGTCACACCTTCGACGACATCTATATGTGTGCAATTAAGTGATAATTAGTTTTATATTAATAAATAAACAATAAATATCAGAGTTTTGAAGAGCAGCGGAAGTTGAAAATTTTTGGGCACACCATAGATCGGCAACGCGACTTTTTATACTTTATCTTCCACTTACCAGTTAACTTAGACTTCTTTGATTTTTTTGTCATTGAACAGTATTTATGGAAAAAAAAACACACGCGAGTACATAATGTACTCAGTAAATATAAAAAGAGATGACATGAAAGTCATAAGAAAAAAACTATACAAAGTTAATACATTACTAGTATTTAAAAAATGTTGTTACTAAGCATTTTATTTACTAAGATTGAACTCTCAACCAAAAAAAAAAAACCCCATCGGATTCCATCCAACTATAAAAAAAAAGATTAACCAAATTTAACCAACCATATAGTGAAACTAATAGTAAAGCAGTCCAGGCCGTTCTTGACTGTGAACACGACTGTCATGACAGTTTTATCTCTTAAAAGTTTGCACACTTTTCACAACAGGTCGTGATTTTATCCTCTGTTGCTAGTGGACTAAAAATCTTCTTTATACCAGTATTCGTTGATACATTATACACTTCCTTTGGTGTGTAGCCAGAAAATCATTACAAAGCTTTTACAAGATGTAACTTAGTAAATATGCACCCGCTAAGGTTTCACAGCCACGGCATCATAGAGTCTATTTTACCTCCGCCGCAGAAGCCCCCTCTTACGCCGCTACACCGTCACATAGTGCACACCAAACTAAGCTCAACCAATTAGTCAGCTAGGGCCTACCATTTAAGCTTTTTGGCTGCGCTGTAAAGCCAGATTACATGGTTCACGAACCGAAACTTAGAATCTAAAGCAGAAACTAAAACATACCATAAACATCGAATAACATCCAAAAGCATCATACCATACCATCTATCCTGCACAGATTCTCTATACACTAAGTCATTATCATTTTAGTTAACATGAAGATGATTAAATTGCAAATATACCATTAATCAATTTTAGTAGTTCAAGTTTCACCCAAACCAAACAATGACAGCAAGGCTAAGCATATAAATAAACTATCATCACAACCAATCACGAACTAGCTTGAAGGAATTATAAAGAATATTTTAATAAACCCAACATAGAATTTCAATTTAAGACTAACATGCAATTTCTAGATTCCTATGTCATCCTAATTAGGTACAATGTGATGAAGGACACTTGCCTCAAAATGTTGCATAGCAGTCTTCAAGATTCGCTTCATAGCTTCTTTTGATTTTGACTTATATTTTTCTCTTCACACGATCACCGACAAATAAACAATCAAACAAACAACTAAGAATCATATGCAATATTGAAGGGTCATTTTGTAGTGCTATCAAGGTTTGAAGATATCACCAAGGATTAATTTACAGCAAAGAATCTGAGAGCGGTAGATGATAACAAGTGGTGAATGGCGACAACATGTCTGTCTGTCTATAAACAGCACTGCAAAGACATATGTGTTTCTGATTATTGGCTACACAATTCAAGTAAATCTTTGAACAGAAATATGCCTAATTATGTGGAACATAATAGAGACATGATGGTTTGAACAAGATTTAACTTGAGAAGGAGATCGATGAGTGGAATCGAGATTTGGTCCTGCAGCGACAGTTGAAGAACAAATCATGTTCCTGGAGAAACCGAGATGAATCTTGATGAATTCTTTGGTGATGATGAAGAAGACTCTCTGGAACACAACATAGTATAGGATTTTCATCAAGATAATGGTTTAAATAGAGATAAACAAAGATAGAATTATCGATGTACACGCTGAACAGATTTAGAACAGACAGCAGTAGTGATTGCGATGGAGATCCTCGAAGCTACAAACCTCCGTTGGCCATGAATTTCGGATATGTTGTACAGGACTTCAAGGACCACATCTTGACAAAAATTTGTCGAATTTCATTGGACGAACTGCCGGGAACGTGGATGGGAATCAAAGGATCTGTGGCTGCTCACGAGTTGGCTACGAGTTGAGGGAGTTGAGGGGTTGAGGAGGACGTGGAGAGGAAAGAAAAGGGTGAAAATAGCTAGAAATGATGGAAAAGTTGAAGAAGAAGAGGCTATTTGAGAGCTTAAGTGTCATTTCTTTGGTTTTTGAGTAGATAGAGTATGCGAAAGGGTGAAAAACTCTTTACATCCTAAAAAAAGAAATTTCGGGGTGTGACAAACTACTCCCTTAACAGGAATCTCGCCCCGAGATTCGGCGAGGCTAAGAATAGAGAGTTTAGTCAACAACTCGATAAGATCGAAAAGAAGGGTATGTAAGGTAAACAAAGTTGAAGCTTAAAGAACAAGATACCACACTATATGCATCAATGATGAAAGTAGAGCAATGATTTAATGTATGAGCAAGAAAAGATAGGCTCAACATAGACTAGGATACACAACACACAATCAAGCAAGCAAATCAAAACAAGCAACAACTAATAATGGCGTTCATGACTTTCTTGAACTTTCTTCTTGCCCACGAAGAGCTTCATTGCTTCATCAAGAGACTCTACCTTCATTGTGCTTCCTTCTGAAGTGGTTGATGAAGATATTTTCATGCTACTTGTCTAAACACTCAAAAATATTTTTCTCCAACATTTAGGTTGAATACGAAGTTAAGGCTTTACCTCGTCATGCTACCCCCCTTAAAAATAATCGTTGGTTTTCACACTACATCAAACAACGCCTACTAATTTGTTGACAACAAAGCATGGCTTTCACTTGCTAAACAAAATAGAACTTAAGCAAGTGATATATCTTAATCTTCAAAAGTCTTCTTACTTCATGCTTTAGGTTTTTTCTTGTAGAACCAGGCTCTAACTTCTCGCTCGCTGAGTTGAATCTTCATCTTCATTGACAAGGTCGACTAAAAATCTAATAAACACCATTCTAGTTAAGATCACATCCCTAGAGTTGACATATAGCTCTGATACCACATTTGTCACACCGAATTTTGTAAAAACAAAATCTGACGACATCTACATGTCTGTCATGATCAGTTTCATCATACATGCAAGACAATTAAGTGATAATCAGTTCTATATCAATAAACAGACAATAAATACAAGAGTTTTGAAGAGTAGTGGGAGGAGAAAATTTTTGAACACACCACAGGCAATCGACTGGCAGCAACGCGACCTTTTATACTTCGTCTTCAATTTACCGATTGACTTAGACTTCTTTGATCTTCTTGTCACTGAGCAGCATTTATGGGCAACAAAACTACAAAAGCAACATATGTGAGTATATAAAGTACTCAGCAAATATAGAAAGAGATAACATGAGGGTCATAAGTAAGAAAGATTATACAGAGTTAATGCACTACTGCCATCTAAAATTTGTTGTTACTAAGCATTCTATTTACTAAGTTTGAACTCCCAACCAAGAACCAAAGAGACCTCATCGGATTCCATCCGATTACTAAACTCACCAGGGTAGCAACACCTGGCTACCAACTCATCGGGTCCCATCCGACTACCAAGAAAAGATTAACCAAATCCAACCAATCCATACAGTGAAACTAATCGTGAAGCAGTCCAGGTTGCCATTGACCGTGAGCATGGCTGTCATGACAGTTTTATCTTTTGAGAGTTTACACACTTTTCATCATAAGTCATGATTTCATCCCCTATTGCTAGGTGGACTAAAAACCTTCTTTATACCAGTATCCGTCGATACATTACATACTTTCTTTGATGTGTGGCCAGAAGATCACTACAAAGCCTTTACAAGATGTAACTTAGTCAATATGCACCCGCTAAGATTTCACTGCCACGGCATCTATGAAGTCTATTTTACCTCCGGTGCAGAAGCCCCCTCTTGCGCCACTACACCGCCACATGGTGCACACCAAATTAAGCTCAACCAATTAGTCAGCTCAAGCCTACCATTTAAGCCTTGTGGCTGCGTTGTAAAGCCAGGTGACATAGTTCACGAACCGATACTTAGAATCTAGAGCAGGAACTAGCACATACCATAAACATCGAATAACATCTAAAAGTATCATACCATACCATCCATCTTCTCAGATTCTCTATACACTAAGTCATTATCATTTTAGTTAATATTAAGATGATTAAGTTGCAAATATACCATTAATCAATTTTAGTAGTTTAAGTTTTACCCAAAACCAAACTATGACAGCAAGGCTAAGCATATAAATAAACTAACACCACACCCAACCACAAAACAGCTTTAATAAGTATAAGGAATATTGTAGTAAACCCAACATAGAATTTCAATTTAAGACTAGCATGCGATTTCGCGATTTCTATGTCATCCTAATTAGGTACAATGTGATCAAGGACACTTGTCTCAAAATGTTGCTTAGCGGTGTTCAAGATTCTCTCTTCAGAGCCTCTCTTGATTTTGACTTGTATTATTCTCTTCACACGATCACCGACAAATAAACAATCAAACAAACAACTAAGGATCATATGTAATATTAAAGGGTCATTTTGGAGTGCTATCAAGGTTTGAGCAACTCACCAAGGATTAATTTATAGCAAAGAATGTGAAAGCGTTAGATGATAACAAATGATGAACGGCGGCAACATGTCTGTTGGTTCACAACTAGCACTGCAAAGACATGTGCTTTCTTGATTATTGGCTACACAATTCAAGTAAATCTTTGAACAGAAATGTGCCTAATTATGTAGAACATAATAGAGACATGATGGTTTGGACAAGATTTAACTTGAGAAGGGGATCAACGAGTGGAATCGAGATTTGGTCCTATAGCGGTAGTGGAAGCACAAATCGCGTTCCTGGAGAAACCGAGATGAATCTTAGTGAATCCTTTAGTGATGATGAAGAAGACTCTCTGAAACACAATATAGTATACGAGTTTCATCAAGATAATAGTCGAAATGAAGAGAATCCTAGAGAAACCGAGATGAATATTGGTGAATCTTTTGGTGATGATGAAGAAGACTCTCTGAAACACAACATAGTATACGAGTTTCATCAAGATAATAGTCGAAATAGAGGGAAACAAAGATAAAATTACCGATGTACACGCTGGACAGATCTAAAACAGGGAGCAGTAATGATTGCGATAGAGATCTATGAAACTACATACCTCTGTTGTCATTAATTTTGGATATGTTGTAGAGGACTTCAAAGAGCACATCTTGACAAAAATTTGTCGAATTTATTTGGACGGATCGCTAGGAATGTGGATGGGAATCAAAAGATCTGTGGCTGCTCGTGAGTTGGCTTCGAATTGAGAGAGTTAGGTTTTGAGTGGGACACGTAGAGGATAGAAAATAGTGAAAATAACTGGAGATGGTGGAGAAGTTGAATGGGAAGAGATTATTTGAAAGTTTAAAAGTTATTTTTTTGTTTTTTTTATAGATAGAGTATGAAAAACGAAAAACTATTCACATCTGAAATAAGAAATTTCGAGGAGTAACAGTGCCCATGATAATTTCGCGGTACGTGCGGGGAGCAAAGCTGGCCAGCTGGGAAGGAAGACACGTCGGCATGGGTAGGGTCGTAGGTTGGATCACAGGGAAACGAGAATTTGTTTATTTTGAGAACGTTTAAAAGAGTGAGTTTAATTTTCAATCGACTCGAAAATTCAATGATTTTGTTGATGAACAGTATCTATTCATTAAAAAATTCTACCTCTTATACAATTTAATCCTCGGCGTCAGTCTCCATTTATTTAGATGTATCTTAAAATCTGCCAAATAAGTAAGATAAAAAATCATGACCAGTCGGAATCACACGAGAGCAGTCCAAGCGATTACATGCGGCGCGCTATTTTTTTTTTATGGGCGGCAGTTGCACAATCAAAACAAGACGCTGGCTAGACCGAGCATCATGCATGCATGGACATCAGTACATCACATCACTTTCAACATACCACCGGCATGGACCACCGGGATGGCGCATTGACGCGATCGACGTACGCGCACACGTACGAACGAACCCACGCTTCGTCGCGCACATGGACCGCAACCGACCGACGCTGGCACGGGCGATTGCTGGCCTTTCCTCTCCCTGCAACTGGGGAGCCTAGAGTGGGGACGACGACTGGGATCGATCGATCGCCCGGCAGCAGCACGGTCGACGGGGATACATTGCCGGGCTTGAACGGATTGTTTTGACCGGCGGGTCCGTCCGAGCGGTAGCTGCGACGAGATCACCCGCGCGCGCCCAGCCGGGGGACCAGATAAGCGGATTTTGAGAGGACGTCCTGCCGGACAGATGCAGTTCCGCGTCGTTCGATTCACCGCGCGAACGGCCGACCGCGTCGTCATACATTTGTAGGGGGTACTGTGTGGTGAGGGACCCAGCAGCAGTCGCACGCGGAGCGACGTCCGTTCGGACGGACCCCCGTCTTTTCTTTTTCTTTTTTTACTCGGGGGGACCAGCTAGGTCCGTGGCGCGTCCATCAGCAGGGTTGGCGACGGCCGCAGACGCAGAGATGGCGCCGTATGCGTGCCGGCGTGATTGCCTCCGTCGGATGGGATCGCCGTGCATGGCTCGTTGGCAGACACCTTTATTTGATATGGCCGATCGATCGATCGATCAAAGCGTGCCTCGTGTACCGTCTGTCCCGGCCATTTGTTTGTGTACGAGTCACCCATGAGAGGCGGCCGGCCAAGCTAGCTACAGAGCTCGAGAGGTTCCTGTGCCGTCCTTGTTGGCCGGGCGCCACTGACGCCGGCCCGCGCGTTCCACCAAGCGATCGAGTGCGGCCGCCACCGTGCTCGACAAAACCCCGAGCGGAGACAATGACAGGCGGCAGCGACACGGGCGGCCGGGGATCGATCAAGTCTCGCGCTCCCGTCGCGTTGATGATGATGCTAGCGCACGCACGGTTAATCTATCTAGTTACTCCGGTACCATCATCACGAACGGATGTGATACGCATACGCGATCGATCCAGCAGCTAGCGGGCAGTTGCCGGTGATGAGATCGACGCAGATAGCCCAGACTATGTAAAGCTGCTAATGTCAGTTGATGTTTTCCCACCACCTAACGCCGAGAACTCGAGCCCCACGCGGGCCACGCCATACATATCCCCACACCCCACACCCCTCCAGTTAACTACGAATAATTACTAGTCCAGCTGATTAAACAGTTCCATCAAACAGTAATCAACGTAGGGGACGGCGGGACGGCAACAGCGTGTTGGTGTGCCCAGCGCGCGTCACGAGCGAGTCACCGTGTCCGGTCGATTTCTCCCGCCATCCTCCGCGGAAGCTTACGGATATAGCCGCGTCCGCGCGTACGCAAGGCGAACACGCCAGTTTCCGCACCTGCTGGCTGCCACCGGGCTTCCGATCGATTTGGTGGCGCACCGGGGTTCCCTATCGAAGAGAACCAGAAAACATGCGCGAGTCACATGTAAAACAAGAAAGTTGCTGCATTACTGCTGTTCGCTGCGCCAAATTTGACCGTCACTTCAATGACGCACGAGATAACTTAGGAGTACCCTTTGAGGGTACTGTTTGGTCGCTATTTTTAATCTCAGCTTCAAACAGATGACAGGGCGATAAGGAAAAACAGCTTTGAAATGTCTCGGGTCACGCATCCTATACAGTGTATCAACTCGCTGTTCTGCAGCATCATTGAATTGAGATCGCGGTTTCATATTTTCTGTTCCCAATGTTTCAAAGTCAGCACGCGCGTCAGAAGAATTCCACAGGCTGAAGGAAACAATATGCTGAAGGAACTTGAACGCCACGTTCTGGAACTACTACTAGTATAAAGTTTGCAGTCAATGCCTTGCGATACCATGCCCCAACCATTAATTTGTACTCCCTCCTCCGATAAAAAAAAATCATTTTAAATAATATTTTAGTTAAACATTATAAATATAAATAACAAATAAGTTTTAAATTGTTAAGTTTAAAAATATAAAAATTATATAATTACATTTGTCTTGAAAAGTACTTTTATAAAATTATAAATATATTACTTTTTAATAAATATTTTTATAAAAATTAGAAATTAAAAGTTAAATTTTAAAGACGTCCAAAACGATTTTATTTGTGAACCGGAGCCAGTTATGCCGGAGTATACATATGCTTACCAGATTCTACACGGTCTTTCAGGTTTTTTTTCAATATTTAGCCATTGTTTTGGAACGAGTACTGCTGACCAACTAGCATATTCGGTAGTGGTAGCGTGAAAGCAAAGAATCTTCTCCGCGACAAGCCATTAATCCCTCCTGATCAATGTCAACAAAACAATATCCGAGTTAGTATAACATCGCATTGACAAATCTTTATGATAACTTGTTAAACTGTAAGCTGATTGATCATACGCTAACTCCCTTCTACACAATTCTCGCATTCACTTTACAATTGGTTAGATATCTCGATCAACGTTGCGTCAGGTCTTGCATTTTACAGAGTTAGATCAAACAGGTGCGTCACCTGACAACGAGGGGATTTAACAGTTGACGCTGCCGCGCCTGATGGTACCATCAGCAATGGACCACAGACATCTCGCTCTCGTCTAATCTATCAGGACGCCCAGGTAAAGAGGCCAATCAAAGCGATGCCCGCGGCGCAATGCAGCCACGTACGCCTCCTCTCCCCAGATCTCTGAGATCCCCTCCATTCCCTGCCGGACCACCATGAAAACACGCACCGTCACGGATGCTCTCATTTGCGTTTGGAAAGTTGCGCTCCATACCATCAGTACGACCTGACGTGCGCTTGAACCAAACAACTCAGTCGTGTCCCCCCAATCGTGTGCATCAGTGGATTGGCAACGCGACGCGATGCTTATGGTACCAGCGACCGAAATGAACAGACGATGCTTTGGTTGATCGCTTCCGGCCTGTCTCTGAAAGCGCCGTGCCGGACGATGGGACCGGCGGTGGCGGCAATTACGCGACTGGTCGACGGACGACTCCACTGACTTGGACAATGGACATGGACGTGCTCCTCGTTCAGGTAACAGACAATTCACCCAAATAATCGTGAGGGCGACCGAGCGAAGTGGTCTATGCTTATGCTGTGCGCGTGGTGAGTGACCTGACTGAACATATTTACGACCGGCCGGCAGGCAGGACACGCCGAGTCCTGCCTTCACGATGCCGGCACCAGCCGCTAATATATTCCGAGTCCCCCATAGCTACTCCAGCTAGTGATCGATTGATTGGTCTGGTCTTCCTCATGGACGACGGACTCTGGCTTAACTTCACTGATACAAATGTTTTTGTAGTTTATGTGTGCATCAGAACAAAATACTACTGTATAATCCGGAGGCTGTAGCTAGCTTGTACCCCCCATGTTCAGACAAGTCTGTTCTGCGATAAGCTCTTTTTTGACTGGCACCTTGTTTATTCGCTCCATCGATAAACTACAATCTGCTTATCTGTTTCAGACTTTCAGCAATTGATCAAGATATGTACTCCGATCTGTTTAATTTATTCGAACAGGTGTTCACATTTGTAGTAGAGGGTTGGGTCAGGAGCTTCTCCGAAACGGATTCATGGTAGGTTCGCCGAGATGTCCGGGCACGTCTTCTCATGTACTCCACCGACTATGCATGGTAGGTTCGCCATGCCATTTCCCTTGTTGTTCCGTCAGGTCATCGTTTTCGTTGGGAATGCACATCGCCTACTGCTGCCTAAAAGCACCGACGAAGCAGGGCGTCACCGACGACGATCGGTTCATCTGTTCGGCTCAGGGCCAGACACAAAAACGTCACTTAGATAGCATGCAAGCTATTAGTCGCCCTGTGTCTGTCTCTCGCCAACCTCTATCTACCTCATCCGTGGAAGGTACCTCCACAAAAAGTTGCAAGGGCGCGCGGTTTTTGTTCAAGAATACTTCACGAAGCAGATGGCACGTCAAAACAAGTGACAAGAACTTGGCATGGCAAGGCCTGGCACCTCTGATTTTACAAGGAACAAAAGTACTCCAGTTTCCACTATGTCCAATAGATCCATATGCACTAAGCTATGGCCCGGAAAATTTTCACTATTATAATGCTTCATGTGAGTCGTTACATGTACGATAAATTTGACCCTCAGTGCACTGTGCACGTACATATATAAGCTCTCGTCTTTTCACGTACAGGTACCGCGTTGCTTAAGGAATCAGCGTCCGCGCGCAGTTGTTGTGTTTGCTGCTTCGATCTTCAAACAAAGAAACGCTTTTCACTGTCCGATGCCGTTCTTGGGTCGCGGCGCTGCATTGGCCTGCCGCGTCGCTGAGCTGAGGACTCATCAGTCATCACGAGAGGAGGATATGGAGCGACGCGTTCTTGGTAGCCGAACAGACGGGGCAAGCATCCACGGCCGCCTCGCACCCGGGGCAGAGGCACAGGTGCCGGCACGGCAGCAGCAGAACGCACGCATCCGCCACGCCGCACAACTTGCACGCCCTCGCCCTCACTTCGCCGGCGCCGTCGTCCACCTGCTCGAAGCAGCACGACTGCGCGTCCTCGGCGTCGCCCTCGGCGAGGGCGCCGGCGTCAGGCGACTGCAGCAGCTGGTCGAGCGTGGCGCAGAGGCCGGCGGCGACGGCCTCGTGGCTCCTGGCGATGCCCTGCCACGCCTGCCCCTCTGCGCACGTCTGCCGGAGCTTCTCCTCCAGCTCCGCGTTGCGGACGAGCGCGCGCTCCAGCTCCGCCTCCGCGCCGCGTAACCGCCTCGCTGCCGCGAGCTGCGTCGCGGCCACCACCGCCCGGACGTGACGGCGCTGTGCTGCGGCTGCTGCCACTAGCCCCGCCCGGAGCCGCTCGTTCTGCGCGCGGCATCCACAGGAACGCGATCAGACGCCGGTCACGGCAGTAGTACTATACCAAACCGCGACGCCAGAGGATGAGACGGACGCACCTCGATACGCACGAGCGCGTCGATCTCGACGCCGTGGCGGTATAGAATCGACAGGAGGCCGCGCGACGACACCGGGCCGACGCGCCCGCTGGTGGACGTGGCGCCGGAACAGAGCGCCCTGCATCCCTGCACGTCCGCCGCGGGCGGCCCGAACGCCTGCTGCGCCGGCAGCGGCGGCAGGAGGGCGCCGTGCCCCTCCATGATCAACCCCGCGCCGGCCACGTCACCGACCCGCGCGCGCTTCCGCGGCACGAAGCAGCCGTCGATGTTGTTGTTGTCGTCGTTGCAGGTGATGTCGCCGAACACCGTGTTCCGGCCCACAGCCTGCCGCGCCGCGGCGGTCGACAGGTGACCGCCGAGCAACACCGACGCGCGGTCCAGCTCTGGCCTGAGAAACACGACGCAGAAAAGCGATGAATCGAGACGTTGCGTCGCGGTTGCAGGGAAGGATGGAGTACATAAATAGACGGCGACGAGAGCAGCGCGGAACCGTGAATGCGGAGGGGATGGAGAGAGCGGTGGTACTGGTACTGGTACCTGATGGCGCGGGAGTCATGGAGGAAGGCGTGGGCGACGTACTGCGCCTGCGCCTGCACGGCCATCGGCTCGCGTAAACCGAGGACGGCCTGCGACTAGACGAGGAGGCTGGCGCCGGGCGACGAGAGCAGTGACGGAGCACAGAGAAAAGCGAGCTGAGTTGAGGTTATTTATACAAGCTGAGCGTTGGATTAAGCGGGAAGCGGAGGGAGAAGACGACGACTATGAAACAGTTGCTGGTTAGGTAGCGGATCCGTGAACAGGATGCGGATACCACCCCTTTTTCCTTTTTTTTTTTCCTTGTCAGCCTTTACTGATTCCCGACTTTAATAATTTTATCAGTTACTCCGGACTACATTCTCCCGGGCTTTGCCGCTGCTTTCGGACGCAGCGACGGTGACGGGAAGGGGCCTCGGATTCGGCACGAGGACAGGACCAGCGGCCGTGTGGGAACTGTTGCACCCCCACTTTTTCGAGGGGAGGAGAAAATATGTGGTGCTCCTTGCAAATATTTTTTCCTTACTGTACGGTTTAGCAACTTTTAACAGAGATGCACGAGCTTGACATTTTGGCTCGCAAAGCAAGCAAGGTTCTACTGTACTCCTGTTAAACAATCATATAGCCGGAATTGTCAATGGCCGGCTGGAAGAGAGACAAACGCGCGCAAGATGCGCGCGCCGTGCGCCGTGCGCGTGCGTACCCCTCTCACTTCTCGCCTCCTCACGGCCGCAGCTTTGGTGGCCAGTGGCCACGCACCGTTCTACGTACTCTGGCATGGCGGATTAAAGTTTCTAAGCCGATTACTCCGATCAAAGATTTCTCCGGGTGTGTCATGTGTGGTCGTGGATCTAGCTTAAAGTAACTACCTTGACCCTGTGGGTTGCTGGCGATCCGCCGGTACCACGTTGCCCGTACGCACGTACATTTGCCGTGCCCACCTGCAACCAAAGTCCATCGATCCTGGCCGGCCGGCCCGGCCACTCACAAACTAAAGCTACCCGTATGGCCGTATTGGCGTATTCTTAAGTTAAACCCCAAGTACTACAGTATGCTATGGAATTACTTCTACCATACTTAGAGTGGCGTTTGAATCAAGAATCTAGATTATGTAATCTTGGATTCTAGTAATTTAAAATCTTAGCCATTTGAATTACGAAATTTTACCTATAAATTTTATTAGATATATTGGTGTGCATTGTAGTAGATAATTCAAAATAATCTTTAGATCTATAGGATTCTAGATTGATTTGGTACTTAAGATTTTTCTTATATCTAACAGAAACCTACATATTTGGTACCTAGAGTATCTTTTTAAGTACTACTCCGTATCTTGTTTTCACGATCTCATTAAGATCAAAACGGGTCCTTGGTTAAAAAAAATCGGTAAGTGGCGGTGGCGGGGGCCCACTCATGGGTTCGGCGCGTACGTACTATCCATCCGATGGAACGTGATGTACGTACGAGCAGTGCCATGCGCACGACGGGTGACGGAGCGCGTGTTCGTACGTGCACGGACGTACACTGTGCGCAGGGGCCGTGTGTACGGAGCTTAGAGAGAACTCGTCTCCATTTTTCTGCGTACTGGGCGCTTTCATGGTGATGTACGTACGTACGACTGAATCGGTACATTGTTGGCCGGTCATCCCTGCGCCGGCCACCCCCGTCGATCATCGACGAGATCGATCGCCAGGACCATTTGCCAGTGGCTGGCATTCATGCATATGCATGCTTGAGGTCCCGGTTTCGTACGAGTAGCAACTTGCGATGGTAGTACTCTCCACGTCCAGTCCGGCCCGGCACAGATCGACCGACTTACGAAGTACTAACACCGTCGCCCCAGGCATCTGTTGCATCCAGATGCAGATCCATGGGCACGGCAGGGAGGGTAGATCCAGGGGCGGAAGCAAGAGGGGCGAGCAGGGGCCCAAGCCCTTGAGAAACAACATTATATTTTTGAATTTTCACCATATAACTTAGTGTAAAATTTTATTTTGAGCCCCCCCCCCCTTCAAAACAATTATACAGCTCTTTGGCCCCTCTCATTCTTAATTTCTCGCTCCGCCGCCTGGTCGATCGACACAGGGCGTACCGCAGAAGCAGAGCCAGGGCCCTGTGCGCGATCCAGCAGACCGAGTCCGGGCGTACCATCACCACCTGCCGCCCGGGCCACTGGCAGCACTCTAGCGCCACTGCAGTGCGTGTCTCTAATCCATTCCATCGAGAAAAAGCCAAGAGCGATGGAAAGAAAAGTGGAAAGCTGCGAGCGGCAGGCACTGCGGTAAAACAGGAGCGCACATACGACGCGAATCCACAAAGGTGACCTTTTCTTTGCATCGCCGGGGGACCTTTACCCGCGGCGGATTCCACGGCGTGCGCGAGCGAACGGGTGCGGGCGCTGGTGACGCGCGCGCTCCACGAGCGCGCGCACGTCGTGCTGCTGTGCTGGGGACAAGCACGAGCGTCGGTTTCTTTTGGGGGGTTTTGATCTGTTTTCACTGTTTTTTAGGGAAATTAGTTAGATCTCATTGAGATATATAATTAATTTTCGGTAAAAAATCAAACTTAGCATTATAACAAAAACGACTAGACAACCTGTGCGCGCGTTTGCTATGCCTGTCGTGTGGTCTCGGTCAGGGCCCAGTGCGATTGCTGGTGTCTCGCACGACGTTGCCGGGAGGGGCGATCGAGGTGCAGGCGCTCGTGGCCAGCAAATGAAGTCACCCACCCGATCTTTGCCCACCACCTGACATCGGTAATGCGAAATCGAGATGCATCACCACATACATGCCCTCTCGCTAACTATCCTGCCGGTGACGACTGGAGCTGCTAAGGGGTTGGGTGTGTTTGGGTTTAATGGGTGGGGTTTTAATTTGGGTTTCTATAGATAAGTTGAAATGAGTTAGAGTTTAAATTGGGTTGGGTTGAGTTTGAATTGGGTGAAAATCCACAGATAATTACGGGTCGAATCCATGAGATATCAGCGGGTGGGTTGGTTAATTCGTACCATCGGATGCCATAGTTTCTTTTCACGGCGTGAGTCAGAACGAGCAGTCACATCTCCATGTCCATTTCCGTTTTCGCTCCAAGCTCGTGAGACAAAAACACATTGGTCCAGGCTCCAAGCTCGTAAAAAAAATCGGTTGGAAAAAGAACACGGTAAATAACCAAAAAAAAGCAAAACATATAAAAATAACAAAACATATATAATATTAAGAATAGAGAAAATGTACTAAAAAGCGAGTATGATAATGTCTATTGGGAATACGGGAAAACTTACTAATTTATTGAAAATCGAAAAAATGTATTAGACCTCATTTGAAACCGAGGATATTTTCCTTCCTGAGGTTTTCATATGAAATTGAATTGATTCTTATAAAATTTCTGTGAAATTCTTACGTTCTAAGGTCTTCTTTGAATGCGGGAATTTTTGCCGTTTCCCGCGTTTTTCTTGTGAAATTGAACTGATTCATGCGAAATTAGAAACATGTGAAATTCTTGCGTTTCAAAGGAGGCCTAAATGGAGTTTTAAAAAACGAGGATGACAAGTAAGTTAAAAAAAACATAATGCCCCCTTTGAAATACTGGAATTTCATGGAGTCACACATGAATTTCACAATAGTTAGTTCTATTTCATAGAAAAAATGCAGTTAACGAGAAAAAAATCATGTGTTTTAAAGGAGGTATAAAATTTAAAGGGGAAATTCCTTAGTGGCCACTGGAAATAGTTGTAGTTCCTTAGTGGCCATCAAAAATTTTAAATTTCCTTCTTGGCCATTCCTTTTATTTTTCATTCCCTAATAACCATTATGGTTAGTTCCGTCATGCTCCGTTTGCAACCAGCGTTAGAAAATTTTGGACTTGACCAAAGTGCCCTCTCAAAACTAGCCCTCTTCACGAACAGACCCCCTGCCCTCCTTCTCGAACAGACCACACGGCTGCTCCTTACTATCAAAAAAAAATTTCTCCATTCTCAAACCCTAGACATGGTGATTTGGGGAGCCAGAAGCCTCGTGCGCACGAGCTTCTGAGGGATGCGAGTCACCAGGCAGCGCGGATGGCAAGCATGGCTTGGAGCGGGGGCGGCGCGGGCCAGCCATGGAGCGGGG